>MJMS01000052.1:0-185838 GCA_002018275.1 Huntiella bhutanensis | reverse complement strand
AAATAGAACAACAACAACAACAACAACAACAAGAAATCGGTGATACAAGGATGGTGTCACAAGTATCACATAAGACAACCATAACTTCAATAAAGTATACAAAACAAAAAAATCAGAAAGTCTATTATACCCAATCTATATGCAAACAAAAGGAAAACACCTCACTCCTCCACAATGCCCTCCTCAATAGTAACTTCCCCACGTCGCCCCATCATCTCTCTAACAGCATTCTTCATATCTGCTTCACCGTCACCACCTTCCATACCCGTAACTTTATCAGCCAACTCAATCTTCTTCATACAAGTAGCGTAAATAAGTTCTTCGACCGTTCCCTTGGCAATTAATCTCACAATCTCAACTTCTCTTTTCTGACCCAGTCTATGCGCGCGGTTCTCGGCTTGCTTGTCGTCTTGGGGGTTACTTGACATGTCGAAGATGACGACCTTGTTGGCAGCAGTCAAGTTGATTCCGGTACCACCAGCACCGGTCGTTAACAGGAAGACTGGAATTGACGGATCATTCTGGAACCGGTTGATCTCTGATTGACGGGCAGAGACGGCGCTAGCACCAGTCAATGTACAGTGAGAAATAGAGTTCTTGTTAAGAACGAAAGAAAGAATCTCAATAACGAGTGAGAACTTTGAGAAGACAAGGACACGATCACCGTTTTTCTGGTAGGTATCGATTAGAGAAAGTAGAGTCTGGACCTTTCCAGAGTCATTCCAAGAGTCGGCCGGGATATCAAACTTGGACAAAAGACGAGGAAAGTCAGAACAGTACAGATGAAGAGAGAAATCCGAACGGCCAAGAAGATCATTGTGCAAAAGAGGGAACTTGCTTTCGGACAGATCCAACTCTTTATGGTCCACCTTGTTGTACAAGATAGTAGCCATCTCCTTAACCTTCTTATCATCAAAGTGCTGTCTGAACAACTGTGGATGAAGAGCAGCCTTCTTCAACTGGATCCACACATTATTCATATCGTTTTCTCTCGCACCAGCCTTCTTAGCAGCCTTCGCCGCCTTCTTTGCAGCTACGACCTTAGCTTCATTGTCACCTTCAGCTCTGAAAAGTGACTCGTACTTGTCATACAGTGCGCGTTGTCGTGGCGGCAACTCACAGTGAATGATGCGCTGAATCTTCTTAGGGAGGTTTTGGCCAACATGAGCTTTGAGACGTTGAAGAATGAATGGCTCCAGAATAGAGCGAGCGCGGTTCACACGTTCACCATACAAAAGAGCAGTGTTGGCCAAGTTCTTGGAGTGAATCTTGTGATCAAACACATACTGGATATGTTCCATCTCATGAGCGAACAGCTTGGGATCAACAAAGTTCAGAAGCGAGATCATCTCCATCAGATGATTCTGAATGGGCGTTCCAGAAAGCAAAAGACGCCAGTGAACACGAAGACGAGCCAGGCGCTGGTACTGTTGTGTCATGGGGTTCTTCAAAACCTGACCCTCGTCAAAGATTGCATGTTGAACATGCAGATGGTTCATGTTGTTGATATCAGCTTGAGTTCCCATCTGAGTGTAAGAAGTGAGGACGACGTGGGGGACAATTTCATCCTCGACAAGCTCATCGGCAATCTGATTCCGGACCTCCTGAGTGCCACTGTACTTGACAATAGAAAGGTGTGGGGCAAACTTGCTAAACTCATTGACCCAGTTGTCAAGAGTTGATGGTGGGACAACAACCAAGTTGGGGAATGGCATATCCGTATATAAACCATCATCGTAATCTTGGACCATCCTGCACATAAGACCAATGACCTGGCAGGTTTTTCCCAATCCCATATCATCAGCCAGAATACCACCAAAGCGCTTCCGGCAAAGCAAACTCATCCAGTTGACACCAAAGACCTGGTAGTCGTGCATGGGGAACTCAGGGTTCATATCAGCTGGCTGACCACTACGCCAGTAGGCACTATGCTTGGTACCACTCTGGTTCTTCTTTTGTGAACCAACACTGTCGACAGCCCAAGAGGATAACTCCTGCTCGATGATCTTGGCACGACGATCACTCTCACGAACAACATTGTCAACAGCATTAATAGCCTTAGTGAAAGAGGAAACCTTCTGAACTATTCCCTCACCAATGTTAACATCCTGCAAGCGGCCACGAACCTTCTTCTCAATGCTAGTACGCTCGATCTGGTAAACAGAACGGAACGGACGCTTAGCAATGAGTGCCTGCAAAATATCCTGCTTCTCACCAGTAAGAGCAGCCAAGTCTCCAATCTCAATCTTGTTGAGCGTATCAACAATTCGATTTCCAGTGTCAAGCTCCGGCGAAGAATGTCTCTCAACAAAGACATCATCATTAGCAAGCTCATCCTCGTCATCATCATCGATATCAATGATAATCTGAGCCTTGTCAGCCGTCACACGCTTAGGCTCCGGCTGCCAATCACCTTCAGATTCTTCCCCGTCACTCTTAGCGCCCGCGGCACCAACACTCTCCTCATCACTGTCGGCAGGACGTGACTGTCTACCCTGTACAAGACGTCTCCTGCGTTTCGGTCTCTCTGGGCTGGGCTCTTCGGTATCTGAGGGGATCGTGATTGCGGCGTGGGTCGCAGGTTTAGACCGGACATTCGTGGGGGCAGGTGCATTGCTATGTACAGAGGCGGTACCCGATCTAGGGGATGGTGGCACATATTTGTAAGACGAGATATCGAGCTGAGCTAAGCCGGCTCTAGACTTTGCGGGGCGGGAAACCTCCTCTTCTGGTGGGGTATACGGCTTCCTCTTCTTGGCACCAAAAGAGGTAGCATGAATAGCACCACGATTCTCCTGGTCACTTTCATCACTAAGATCCAAGAGATCAAATGTTCTCTTCTTCGCACTAACAGGCAATGGTGGAGCCCGCTGTGCAGAGCCGTTGACAGCCGAAGACTTGAAGAAGCTGGAAATCATGCCTTGTCTCGTAGGTGCGTTCTTTGAAGCCTGTGATTGAACGGGAGAAATTGGTGGAGGCGAAGAACACGGGACTTCAATAGTGAGTCTCCGAGCAGGCGAGGAGATTGTAGATTCCTCTTGAGTCGATTTCTGGGTATTCTCCTTACTAGAATTCCTAGAAGGCCGAACGACGCGTGAAGGCAACGGTTGTGTTGGGATAAGCGGAGATGAACAGGGAATTGTAGCGTCGAGTGGTAACGTAGGAACAAGGTCACTATCGTCGTCGATATCCGAACTATCAGCTATAAAGTCGCCAAGTCGATCGTGTGTACGTCGTGAAACCCGTGTTTGGGATTGTGTAGATTGTTGTGGTTGACTACTGTCGAGAACTGAAGGACGAGCGCGTATGCGTGATGAAAGAGAATTCTTGAGGGCCATTCTTGAAAAACAAGGCTATGGAATTTTATAGCAGGTCGGTGGGTGAAGGGGGAGATTTTGTCTTTGACTGGATTGGATGGCGCCAAAATAGAGTTTTTTTCGGTAAGTAAACAATGCGTGAAATTAGCCATGGATCCACGACAACGGATAAAGACAAAAGGGTTTAGAGCAAAAAAAAAAAAGGGTAAAGAACAGACAAAATACTCGACAAGAAGCCTCAAAACGAACAACAAATTCCACCAAAACGTTCCCACTATTTCTAAACCGACCAAAAACCAAACACCGTAATTCCCAAATTCAATCCAAGATGAACCAACTCCAAAAACACAACACACACGCAAAATCACCCTGGCCCGTGTCATCCGTTCATGTAGTTACCATAACCTCCCGGCCCAGCCGGCCCCAAAAACGGCCCCATAATCCGCACCGTCGCAGACCAGGGGGGGTCCTAAATTGAGGGTCCCCTATCACTAAGATTCCAAGCTTATCACCGCGTCCGATAAAAAACGTGCACCCGGATCCTCCATCGCGGTGTCACGTGCGTGGGGTTGTTGGGTTTGTAATATATCCGTTTTAGGAAGGGGGGCGGGAACAGATGTACATTTACAGAAAGTATGATGTGACGAGGACTTGTTCATTTTCATGATAGTGACATTTACAGGATATTGAAAATGGCTACTCGACGGAATGTATCAGAAAAGGTGGAGAGACCGCCAACGATTGCGGAAATCAAGGCGGATAAGAACTCGGATATCACACCGGTAGTTCCTAGGTATGTCTAGTCTCTTCGGGCTAACCCCCGGAGTTCCCCGTACCGTGACATAAAAACTGACATCTACTAGGGACGTTATCTTCAAGCTTCTCGCATTCACTCTAGCCATGGTTGTCCTTCCAATTGGATCTTACTTTGTTACCGTTGACATTGTTTTCAAAGGTACCATCACACCTCTCGTCCGGTTCGTCACCGTAACTAACTCATATAGGAAACTCCTCTATGGCCGGTGGTCTTGCTGCTGTCGTTGCCAACGTAGTCCTCATAGGCTACGTAATCGTCGCTATGCGTGAAGATCAATCCGACACTATCAATCCCAAGAAGACCCAGTAACCTCCTTATTTCATAATCACATGATAATCACAATGAATCCCAATAAAATGTGTGACAAATATTCATCATTTTGAAGCAAGATGCTATAACGGAAATCCAGTCCGCTCGTTACCCATCCTACTCTACCCCATTTGATATAAACAAAAGAAAATGAAGACCGAAGGAACGTAACAACCCAAATGTAACCGAAACCGCCCCCAAAACAAAAAGAAAACTCCAGGCACCGGATAATAGCAGATCCGTCACCCGACGGCCCGCCACATGAAAAAAAGGAATAAAATACCGGAAACCCAAAACCAATGAGAAAAATACAACTCAAGCCAACCCAAGAGAACAAAGGAAAAAAGTAAAGCAACCTATGGCACAAAGCCTAGTTTAAGAGTCCGCTCCTCTATTTGCGGAACTTCTTCTTGAACCAGCTCTTGCGCTTCTCCTCCGGTGGCACAACAGCAGTTGGCTGGGAAGCCGGTGTCGCGGCCGCCATGGAAGGAGCTGTGCTGTAGTTGGCGGGGGTACCATCAAGACCATCATCACCGGAGCCAGAGGTCTGGAAAGAGTTGGGCTGGTTACGGGGACGGTTCATCGGCGGGTCCGAGTAGTTGTTAGGCGAACCATAGTAGCTGGCGCGGTAAGCATCGCGAGGAGTGTTGGCTATACAGGGAAATGATTAGTCAATATGCTCATCAATTCATCCGTGTGGCGGTCGCATGTGTGCGGTGTTCAAAGCACCCTGTCAACCAAGAAGACCTGTCTGTCGTGTACTCTCGCTTGGCTGCAGCGGAAGCTCGTATACACACAAAATCTGTCTGTACGAGGACCACTCTCATGCATACACCGGTGCTTATCAAACACCCACGACTTCCTTGCACCACCACACCAAGAATCATATTTGATAACTTACAGTAAATACTGCCGCGCTTCGTCCAGCTCTCCTTACTAGCCGGAATGAATTTCTGACGGTGAGAGTAGTTGCCGTCAATGGCTGCCTCGAAGGCGCGGATAGTGTCCAAGGGACGCTCCCAACGGCTTCTAGTCGGGTTCGACAGATCGGGATCAACTAATTAGGAGGTGAAGAGAAAACGTTAGTAGCTGAAACTATGCACGAACAGCACACCAGGAACAACCCAGAAACCAATATTTGCGCCAGCAGGAAGTCCGCAGGATTGTAGCTTCGTCGGCCAAAAGACCTGTCAGCGCATCCTTCAGTGCAAAGTCAAAACTATGCATTTCGGGTCTCCATACTGTTCCGGGCTGAATAGGTTTGCGCATTTATTGGTTCCTATGGGTTTAACGGCACATGCAAAAAAGTGGGGGTTGTCCGTGTAAAACTTACCAATCAAGTTACCCAAAACATCTTTGTGCTGGACAGACCGCAGCGACGGCATGGAAACAGGCTGCATAGCAGCGATAGCAGCTGGAACGGTAGAAACAGACATGTTAGAAGTTGTTAACCGATAAATGGGAATGATGAAGAAAACCAAATATTCTAGACGAATAAAAAGAGTAAACAAGAAGAAACAAAACAGCCGCTGAGCCGCTTATTATAAACTTGCGCGCGACCAGATATGCATGACGAAGTCCCAGGGAGTCGGCCTCCCTCAACTTCTATCTCCGTGCATACCAGCAGGCCTACTCCTAGTAACTTGAATCGCAAGATGGCTGGAAAAAAATAATCCACAGCCATCCTGAAATCTAGTTCAGAAACAGCCCTTACTTTACGCCAGGTCACCTTAATACAACGACCCGCGACATGTGGCGCCGTCGCAAAATGGGGAAGTGCATCAAAAGTTTCCAACAGACCGATTTCCGAACGAGCAGAGCCGCCAATGACATGACATCAGAGACTCCACTAGTAAAGACAGCCCTCGCACTTGCAGGAGCCACCCAGGAACGCTGATCAATAGTTCTGCATGGGTCTTTGCGACTGAGCCGCTGGCGGTGTGTTGTCCCTGACCGTTTTCAGCAAAAAACATGCTATGGTTTGGATCTGTTAAACAGTGGTGGCTGTTCCAAATCATTCCATGCACACCTTATCATTCAGGGTCATGACCAAAGTTCAAGACATGATCCGTCTTCCTATATTCCTCCAAGATAACATAAAAACAAAAAGATATCAACTTACAAGGCTCAGCCTCGTTCATAGCGAGAGTAGGATCAGCTTTGGAGTGCAAGCGACGAGCGTTCTTTTCTGCCGATGTCTCTGTAAGATTTTCCTTCTGTGAACCGGAATTCTTCGATGAAAGGGAAAAGCCACGGGATCTCTGGCGCTCGTGGTTCTTGCTGGCGGAAGGTGGTGATGTAGGTTCCCGTTGGTGGGTGTGACTGTTCTGTTCGTTGCTGTTGGCGGAAGTGGGTGGGAAGTAGTCCGGCGATTGTTGTTGCTGGACGTCACGGTATTGGTTGTATTGAGGAGTCTGAGGCGACTGAGTCTGAGAGAGATAAGAGGGCTCTTGGTCCTGCTCTTGGTATTGGTGATTGTATTGTTGGTTGTAGGTTTGTCCCTCGGGAGAAGCGTATGAAGACTGATCGTAAGAAGCCATCTTGTTCAGAGGTGCGGCGACGGGACGCGCAGGCCTTTAATAGCACGAGATGAGGTGGATTGGATACGGCACACAACACAAGGGGGGGGGCGTGTGTTAGCAGGAAAGTGGATAATGACGGTGCTGAACACTAAGACCGTGTTGAAAAGACCGGGGTCGGCGAAGGGTGTGCGCGGATCAGGGTACAGGCTGAGAGATACGGCACCACCTGAGAAGTAAACGGCACAGATGATAGAGTGGGTTTGTGGCGACTTGGGATGTTCAAGTTGCAGATGGCAGGATGTAACGGATCACTGCTGGTTTACCAGAGGAATCACGAAGCTGGATACGGTTTATGGCTGTAACTGGATGTTACGACGCAAGTGGAGGCTAGCGGAATACACTTGATACAAGTACAATGATGACGATAATAGCCAGTGATATGGTAGTACTATCGTTACAAGATGATATGGCTTGTTTCGTGACTTTTTTGGGATAGTGTGCGTGATAACCTAAAGTCTGTATGCACAATACAAGGGGGTGAGATTGTGAATGCCTGTCTTATTCCACTGAAGAAGCAAAGACGAAGACAAGCGCAATGGCACACTGTAATGTTAAAGAGTCTGGCTCTATGTTTGTTGAGGCTTTGAAGCACGGGGCTGCTGATATGGTCCAAGAACAAAATCCCGGAAGATCTTCTTCTCTCGTAGAAACACGGCTCGAAAATAAATGGGCGAGCGGCGATATTCTCAGACGTCGGTGACGACGGCGCAGACTTGAATGGCAGGGGAAACGTAGAAAACAAAAAGTTTGCTACGTTATAGTGGCTGCGTGGGTTGGAGGCGTGTAGAGGGCAGTGGTGGGGGCGTGCTATCAAAGCAATGTCGTAGTGCTGGGCTATCAGTTTCTGAAATTAACCAAGAACTGGGCAGCAAGGAAAAAACGGCGTGATGAGAGTTGGTGGGATATAGTGGTACGAATAAAATGATAGTCGAAGCAATAGCCCAAAGATGGTACCGATATACAACAGGTTTAGATGCTGTGGTGTCTGAAAGGCCTAGGTATAAAGCACAAAAGGTCAGCTACATGCACACAAAAGAGATTTTACTAAGAATAGTAACGAGGAGGCCAACACCAACGCCAACTGTAAATGCAAAAAAAAAAAAAAGTGTGAAAATGGAAGGAATAATTAGGCCCGATACGTCGAGCCAGGCACTAGTGTCTCGGTGGCGGCCAAGGCCAAGGCCCCGTTTCGGCCCATAGCAGCCAATTCTATCGGGTCCACCAAAGAGAGCCTGCAAGGCTTTTTACTCTCAAACACATAGGCCGTATTAGCGCCTCAACGACTTGCAGCAGCAATGCGGCAGTAGTGCATCGGAGTTGCGTGGCGCTTGCAACGCCTTCTATGCATACTGACTATCACGGGCCGGCAAAAAGCACAATCACTGGAGAATCTTTTTGTAGTGTCTGTCGTGTTTACCCATTGGGGCTATTCGGGGAAAAATAGGACGCCGCTGAAGCATAGACAACCAGTGAGGCTTCGTCTTCACAAGCCCAAGGCAACGGTGCCACAGTTTGACCTGACCTCGGGCAAGGTCTCTCATACAGGGGGCGGAACCCGAGAGAGGGAAAGGAGACGAGAAGATTCAGTGGGTCTTGGCACACCATGCGAGTGAACGAGGATAATGAGCGCGGCAGGCTATTCAGGCGAGTTGAAGAAGCCCAAGACGATGATGTCAATTGTAGGGAAAGTAGTGGGGCATAATGGTTTGTTGGACCGGGGTTTGACCTAACGATGGGACGTTTTGAGGGAGACTTCGTGAAGATGGACGATCGGTAGGGTTTGACTGGTTCGCTGGGGATCAGGGTGGATTGTTTCGAAGATATGTTTCGAGCGATTGACGATCATGTATGGGACCGAGGAAAGCGAGCGAATGTTTTGGGAGCGGAGACTTACCGGGAGGCTGTTTCTGAGAATATGGTGTACCCAATAGACTGTGGGTAGAACAAGCGGGGTAATAGAAAGCCACACGCAGAAATACCAATCAATGGAATGATGGTGGTCCTGGCGATATGGACTTTGACGATATAAGATAAATGTCGATACCGTGAATTTCGAAGTCCACAGATATGTCGAGAAAAAAGTGGAGGTGGCGTAAAAAAAACGGAGGTAACTTGAACCAGAAGAAAGATTGAAAAGGCTCAATATATATGTACCCGTATAGACAAAGACGAAACCAAAATCAGATGGATATTGGTTGTTGGTGATGGTAGGGTTGATTGGGGTTCTTTCGTTGGTGATAGCAGCAAGTTCAAAAGCGACAAAGAAGGAGAAAAAAGGAAAAGCAAAAGTCTAATTCAAGACAGTGATGGTCCCAAGTTGATATAAGAAGGCAACTACGAAGTGCATACGATTGATCCGAAGACATGCAACCAGCGCTATAAAATGACAGAATAAACCAAGACACAGCCATCCTCACCAGCGCACCAAAGAGAGAAGCGGCTCGAAAAAAAGATCCCCACGAAGGAATATCCCCCCATCTATCCCCATCCGGCCGAACCACCCACCAAGTCGTCACCAAGCAGGTCCACGAATCACGTCACTGAACGCCGGTACTCTCGCGACCAAGCCGGATGGACATACGAGGAGCAGCTGGGGTGGTCCAAGACCAGCGGAGTGTTGGGGCCGCAGCAAGAGGATATGTTGGTCCGGCCCTTTTGGGGGACTGGCCTTGCCCGAATGGGCTTAGCTAGGGCGGGATTTGTATCGATGGAATGGTTTGCGTATGGCTTACACGGCCTGAAGAAAAAAGATTCTGTTAGTCTGGCTGGGGCGCAGGGTTTTTTTCCTTTACGGTGCTTGTTTTCTCTACGGTTCGTGAGTATGCCATGGTGTAGTAAACGGAGCTTTGGTTATAGGGAACATAGGAACCGGAAGAGTGGGACATAACGTGGACTGGTGTGTCTGTGGGGCTGGATGTAAGTATGATTTGTATCTTGAAACAACATGATCTACGATACACTATAAACGAAACCAGCTCAAAGGGACACAAACTATATACACGGGGTCCACCCGCCGGCCGAAGTCCACCACCGTTGAAGATCCCGCCCGATGGCTACAAGGCCTGTCATTGGCAAAAAACCTTTAAGCCGGGATAATTCTGGCGCCTAAAGAAACCAGCCTTCAAATGACACCGACAAGTCAAAGCCATGATACCCATGGACGTATTTATAAGGTGTGGTTTCACGGCGATGTCTCTTGTTTCCTATGTAATCGCAGCCCCAAAGTCCTCGTGACAACTTCCAATGCAAGCTCCAGGAGATCCCCAGGGACCCTATTATCAAAAGGGAAGTTGAAATGTTTTCGTCACACGACACATGTCTCTCCGGAATAGGCACACGGGGTACCTGGAGGGAAGGGAGGAATGTACGTGTGTATGTACATATGTACATACATAGCTGGGAGTAAACCAACTGTGGGGCTGAATTTTGCCGGAATCCATATTCATGATTCCCGTAAAAAGTGTAAATCAGTGGCGACTTGTTTTCTCAATCATGACAGTTAAAAAAAAACCCATACGGTTGCGTCCCATCTCATTATCCAGAGGCTGTGTCTTTTGCCGAACCAGATCGGACACTTACGAGGTATGTATGTCCCAAGAAAATCCGTCCGTCCGCATGTGACGATGGATATGCGAACTGAGGTATCAATGCGTACATATCATGTATGGATGGCTACTTCCTAAATAGGTACCCGATGAAGAAAATGTTCGTATTCAATTTGAAGCTGGGGTCTGCAAGATCAGCCGATTATGCATCCGCCGAAGAAAACTCCCCGCCATTTTTGCTTCTCCAGGCCAATCGCAAATTTTCTATCGTCCTGTTGTCAATTTTTTCCAAAAATAGGGATCATTCCTACTGTTTCTAACCATTCGAGTTATTAACTATAAACAGTATAACGTCGATGTATCAACGGTAGGGTTAAACCCGTGACACGTGGTACCTGAGTGAGGCGATGTTGTCATTTTTAGGGGAGGCTCAGCTGTTAGTTCTTTAATGTAGATGTCGCACTGCCTGGCCAACCATGATGATAATGTATCCACACCACTAAGCCCCAGGTTAGTGGAACTTGTGATATTGTGAATGACGACAAACATTGTGACAGAAAGCTTATTAGTTTCATATTGACAGTGTAAGCCACATAGGTGACAAGACATGCTGTTAAAGGCTTGATTGTTGGAGAATACACGGACGATTATCACGTGTACATACATGGCGAGTATTTTGAGTTTTGAGATAACCATAATGGTGTCTTGGCGTTCATTGAACCTTGAAAGTCGATTATTTCCGCTGTCAAACTTGGGCATTGACAGATCCGCAGATACCCGTCTTTGAGTACATAACAGCAGGACTCCCGCCAACCACAAACGGCGTCAACCCCGTTTCCAAAATGCAAGTCTAGACTCTCAATTCCTCCACTGCCCCTCGGCACCTGAAAATGAATCTTCCCAGATTCTACCCGGAGAACCCGCTACTTGAGGCTTTTCAAATGCCGATAGAAACTAGTTGACCCACTTGATGAAAGCGTTCATGTTCATGATGTAGCCCCCACTTCTCGGCCACGTAGTAGATCCATGGTTCCTCAGATAGTCTAGAATTCTTCCTAGGATAGGAAGTTGAGTTTATGGATACCGGTTGACTTTGTTGGATGTCGTTACGTGTGGTTATATAAGCCACATAGTTGACACGGCTGGTGGGGGACAATATATGCGAGTCATCAGGTATATTCTAGATGTCGTGACACGCCCCGTGTTGGAGGCTAAAGGGTTAGTTGTTATTACAAATGTTATCAGACTGTATGAGCATTGGTGTCGGTATATAAACTGTATACTTGTAACCGTAGATTAAGGTTTTAGCCACCATAGAATCCCCAAACAAAACAAGCCATCTAAACCATTGTCTTCCAAATAGACGACAGAAAGAAAACCCCATAATCTAAGCCAAGACCTACGTCCGCAATGCATGTCATCCATAACGCCAAGGGATATACATACATAAACCCCACCCAAATGTCTCTCCCAAAACAGTTTCAAAAAACTCTCCACGCGACAACATCCCCGGAAATTATAAGAGTCACCACCAGTCTTAACAGGTCTATCAAATATCCCCCCAAGACACTTCCGGAGCCTGCGATCCGACGGTGCCGGGGCTGAAGACACGGTGGATAGCTACCCCGGATGGCATTTTGAGGGTCCATGAAATGTGCCGTGATTATGAAGTGGGGTATGTCGTGTCACCGAGACATTATCGGGGCGTTCCGGGTGTTTAGCTAGGGTATCTATGTGTATTGGGTTACGTTATCAGGTCATGTTGAACTATAAGATCAGTATGTTTTTAGAGTTTCATTGACTGATGTTAAACTCAACAACTTAATTTCCTCTGTATCTATTCTTTGCATATCATCAGAGGCTCAACTCGTTAAACCTAACCACCACCCATCCGCAATCGGAATTCCCTAAAAGTCGTCATCTCCTTGATATCTTCAAAATTCACCCTCTTCTTTGATGACATAACCTTTTACAAAAAAAAAAACCTATCAACCCCCTGTCCCTTCCGCATCCATCCATATCTCTCAAAATCCGCCGCGGAATGGTCTCTCAAGCATGGTCTCCCAAACATGGTCTTCCAAAACCACGCCATGTAACCCTGGCCCATGAATTGTCATGTTCACATTTCGAGGTCAACCGACCGGATAAACCACCAATGACTCGTCAGTTCATTCACATGTGAAGAGCCAGATTCACCCGCTGCATTTGTATGTAGGTTCTCGTGAAACAACGGTACCAAGAAACATGTGACAATGTGCTGTTTGCATACATACAGCACATGTAAAAGTACAAAGAAAGGCAGCCACTTACTTTACGAATTGGCGTTTGTCTAACCGATTAACTGGCACATTCCCCGCTTAGACAGAGAGAGAAGACAAGGAAACGAGAGGAAAAGAGATAACCTAGTTTACCCACCCCACCACATTACAGACACGGCCCCTTTTGGGAACCGGCGGGGCGGGCGATACCACTGTAGTAGTATGTATGTATATGCATGTACATACATATGTACATATATTGACAGTAGCCCGTCTTTGACGAGGGATTCAACAGCAGAACGCCACCGAATATATTTCCAACATCCCCATTAAACCCAACTTCCCTTCCTTTCCATCCAACTTCTCATCATCCCACCCACCAAAATGACAACTCCCACCCCCATATCCCACGGCCGCGGCGGCATCGGCAACGTCGCCCCCGAAACCACCACTCCCGCCGCCACCACCACCTCCCCTCCCGCCCCCGAAACCATCATCTCCACCGGCCGCGGCGGCCAAGGCAACATCACCACCGCCTCCGAAATCCCCCCTACCGATGCCACACCCTCCGTGACCCATCTCCCCGCCAACATCTCCATGGGTCGCGGCGGCCAGGGCAACATGTTGGAGACGGGCCATGCGAGTGAAGAGCAGATCCGTGATGTGGTTGGCGATGGGAAGACGGCGGTGATTGAGGAGAAGAGTAAGTTTCCCGTGATAACGCCTTTGCTTATCAGCGCGAAGGAAGGGCGCCTGGACGGGCGCTATTAGATGCCTTGACAGGTGCTAGTTATGTGGGTCGATGATAGATGAACTAACTTGTTATAGACACCTCTACCCTTTCCAAGGTGAAGAACTGGGCGACCGCCGTCATTGCCCGTGTCAAAGCTAGTAAAGCGAACAAAGCCAACAAGCGCAAGAGTGTCGTCGCCGCTACTCCCGTCGTCGCCGCTGAATCTACGCCCGTCGAACCTGTTGTCCCCGTTGCGCCAGTTGACCCTGTCGATGAAATCAAGCCCGTCGCCGCCCCCACGCCTGCCCAGGTCTCTTAAAGACCATCGATACCCAATTTCCCTTTGAGTTTCATTACTCACTTAATAATATATACATACAATGTCTTTCTCTATACTTCTTAAGTTATCACGTGATGCAAACCGGTTAACACCGCATGTTCTGGCGCGATTTTATTCGGGAATCGACTTTAGGTGGGGAAGTAACGACATGCGGTTAAGACCCACAGAAAACCTGCAATTTAAGCGCCGTATAGATATCTACAAAGGACGCAGTTCATGTGACATTGAATCACAACCGATCAATATCCCCAACACCTCAAACCTCAAAAATGTCCCCCTACGTCTCCAAATGGGCCTCCCGTTATCGCGGGGTAAGTTCCCCACTCTCCACTCCCACTCCCACCAATTAACCCCTCCCCTAGGCCACCGTCGAAGATCTCGACCCACCAACCGCCCTCTCACTAACTCCCACCACGCCAATCTCGACCGCGCTCCTCGCCTCCTTTGAAAACGACTACACCCACCTAACAATTCTCTCGTCTAAACGCTCTCTTCTCGGCTACATCTCCATTCCGCACCTTCAATCCCTTCTTGCCGCTTCCAAGGTTTCCCCCGAAGATCTCCTGTCCACTGCCATGACTACTTTTGATAGACGGAAGGGAAAGTATACTGTGATTACAATGCAGACGCCATTGGAGGAACTTGAGGCTTTCTTCCTGGGTGACGAGGAGAAGAGGGATTTTGCAGTTGTCACGGATGATAAGCGGAAGTTTGTCATGGGTGTTGCTACTTTGGAGGATCTGGAACGGTTTGTCGAGAGACGGCCTGAGTAAGGTTTGGGAGAACATGTGTACAAAATTCAACAGGTAAACAGCACAAATGTGGGTTAGACAGCGTGGCTCAACCCAACAGTCTGGCCTCTAAGAAGACCCAACAGTCAACAACAGCAACAAAGCTTATTATCCACGGCCAAAAAAGTCAAAGTAAATACAAAAAAAGTCTGGATATCAAATTACAACAATCTTTTACTCGCTTCACCATCACCCCCAATTCATTCACATGTCCCCAACTTACGGCCACCAATTCATCTTCTTGTAACTCTCAATCACCTCCTCTACCAATTCCTGTGTCAGTTCAGGCTTTTCATACTCAAAGCCAATGATACTCTCCAAACGACTACCGTCCATACTCAAGTCCGTGTCCTTCAACAACTCCTGCTCCATAAATGGTGACAAAGGCCCCGGTCTGGTGATTCCCTTCTCAGCAATGAGGTCGGCCCAGGGAGCCAGCAACTCATCATTGACATCATCAACCACACTCTCCATGTTCAAGCGAGCAAAAGTGCTGAT
Organism: Huntiella bhutanensis; assembly: GCA_002018275.1. Taxonomy (NCBI): domain Eukaryota; kingdom Fungi; phylum Ascomycota; class Sordariomycetes; order Microascales; family Ceratocystidaceae; genus Huntiella; species Huntiella bhutanensis. The sequence goes on along the minus strand of MJMS01000052.1, from coordinate 170,648 downwards.
AATGGTACCCTGGAAGCCCGTCTTGATGTCAAAGATTTTGCCGACAATATCAGCCATCCGACCCTGATCCGTAGCGCCCTTGTCAACCACATTGAAAATTGGCACAGTACCCATTGAATCAGCCTTCCAGTTTGCCCTGCCGGCCTGCGACCATTGAGCAATAGCCCACAGAGCCCGAGTGGCATCGTCAATGTGTACCGTGTTGGTGCGGAGATCCTTGCTCCAAAGCCACTTCATCTCTGTGCCAATCTCCTTGTACACGCGGGCCATGCACAAGGCAGTAGCAACCCATTGTGAGGCATATGGACCGTAGACATTGGCAAGACGAACAATGACGAGGTTAAGACTATATCAGACTAGTGTTAGTGCATTGTCTATAGTAGTAGTGGGCTAACTTTTCGGCTTGTTCCGGGACTAGCCGTGTGTTTTTGACTTACCCAGGAATCTTGGACAACTCCTCCTCAGCCTGTTGTTTGAAAACAGCAATGCGACTCCACGGCTTAAGTTTATGATCTTCCTTACTCGGGGAAGAATCAGGCTTGTATACCTGACCGGTACTAAGCTCGACAAAAACGGGAACTCCCCGCTTAGCCGCCTCCTTTCCCAAGGCCACAGAAAGACCAAGTGATCTCATCTTGTAAACCTCATCCTCTTGCGAGTATTTTGTCTCACCACCACAGTTGAAGACAAAGTCCCAAGACTTTCCATCAGCACGGTCAAAGACTTTGGCGAGAGCAGCTGTGCATTATACATTGTTAGTCAAGAGGAAAGAGTAAACCGGAGAATATAAAAAAAAAACACTTACCCTCCTTGCTAGCATCAGCCTGAACAAACTTGTCACTTGAGCAGGCGTCTTCAAATTCGGGAGCCAACCACGCAAGCTGTGGCAAGACTTTGTCGACTAGTCTGACCTCGGAGGCCAGGTTGTTCTTGTGAATATGAAGAGCCAGGAAACGGCCAATGTAGCCGAGACCGCCGATGATGAGAACAGTGGGTTTGTCCGACATTGCGAAGGATATTGGGTCGAGGCTCGGCGAGGGATTCGGGAGCGCGGGATTTTATGGGAGCGGACGGGATATTTTTGATGGTTTTTTGGTATTGAACGGAGGAATTCGGTACAATAGCTTGACAGGTGGCGATGGTCGATAATAAAAAGAAGCAGATAAAAAGGCAAAAATTGGTCGAGATTGTAAAGACAACGTCGCAGTTCGTTATCGAGGGGGGGTTCTTAGCTTAGCGTAGGAAGGGTGACAGACAGCTATCCTGTCATGTACTGTACAATGCAACCGTGATCTCGGCAAAGAGGCTGAAGGATGACGTTGCTGGCGGATTAGAGTTGGGCTTGTAATGTGTATGTGTGTGTATGAAGAGAAACAATATGTGCAGCGTTTTCAAGAATTCCAGGGTCAGAGAGAAGTGAATAGGAGTGACTGCTTGAATGAGGGGTTTGGCTGTTTCTTATAAATAGTGGAAATGCCAGGTCTTGGTATCAGAACGAACGAGGGAAAGGGCGGGGCACAAAGTAAACGTCACGGGAAGACAAGGAAGAGAAATAGAAGAATAGGACAGGACGGGGATTGATGAAAACAAGCAAACAGGGACCAACTGGGCGAACAAGCAAGCCGAGTGGTGGGGAAGTGAACAGGCGATGCTTAATACAAGCTGACCAATGGGACAATGACAAAGTAGCAGACGAAAAAAAAAAAGAACTTGTGTGTGGTTTTGAAGACAGTGACAATTGGCCGATATATATACGATGTCTGTGAATGTCTGTGTAAGCACACGATGAACGAGATGGAAAACACAGGGGCGTGGACAAAAGAGTCAAAATCAAGTCCGCTTGAGGCTATCTACAAAGCCCAATGGACAATGGCCAGGGGGTGTGTATAACAGGGTGCATTTAGGGAATACCAGAGCTTCTATATCTGCAACAGACTCTCCAAAGATTGTCTACAGAGCCTTCTAAATGCAGGACCAGCGGCTACTGGGCCCAATCTTAGGACCCACTACAACACACTGTGATGCACTGGGAATGACGAAATAGCGGCTACAGCCAGCCCAGTCCACTTCAGCCAAGGGCCAACGGGCCGCGATAATAAGCGGAAGGAGATGAGGTTACTTTGGCGGGGACAGACTACAAGGAAAAACCATAATCCGAGTTTTTTTCCCTACATTTTTTCTAATTTGTTTGAAAATGTTTAATTAATTCGTTTTTGTCCATTCAATGACGATATTTCTTTTTCATCTCTACTATCAAGCGAGGTCAGTCAGACTGATATTCTCCAGTTGCCGTTACTTTGACAGCTCAAGTCAGGAACGAACGTTGCCCCTCGTTGCGGGTAATTTCCCTTGCGGGTTTTTTTTCCTCCTTAGTCAGTTCATTCAGCCTGTCTAAAAAGGAAACCTGGAAGAATATCCGATACACGGGTGGAAGGCGCGTGGAAGAAAGGGAAGGAGGGAGGCTATAGTGGGACGGCGGTTGTACGACAGACGGGATTTTGATGTAAGACGATGGGACTCTCTTTTTTTTTTTGGGGAAATTGTTGGATTTCTTGGGTGTGTGGATATTTTGGTGGGATGATGAGAGAGTTTTTTTAAAGACAGCGCTTAACGCACGATATCTAGGATATCGTAATGCCTTGGCGATAGGCGCAGATTATGTTGCATTGGGCGGGTAGGAAGATCATCGGCGAGGAAATTAAGAAAGCGGGCGCGGGGTTATGCTTCGGGACTGTAGATTTCATGGCGGAGGGATACAAGGAAACCATGGTATTTGGTTATGCGGGAAAGGAGGGTTACACATCCCCAGCAGCACCTGACTCGACGAGAACCATGGCATAAGGTTGACGCCCCCCCTTCCCTCCGATCAGCTATCCGATCACGAGTGACCCGTCTCGGCAGGTCATCTCATTCACCGAGATATCTGGTAATCAGTTCTTCATGCCTTCTGGAGCAAATCTCCCACTTCCCTCGCTTTCAAATCTCATATGTCGTACCACTACTACCTTCAACGCCCGCATGCATCTGATCCAATCTGCCGCAGTCTCTAGATTCTCCCGCCAGGAACATGCATCATCATCACGCACGACATCTGCACCCAAAAACTACCGTCGAAGCTTCCATGCATAATCCCCTCAACGTTGTATCCCATCACGTGTGTTACACGTAGGGTGGTTAACCCTAGTCTTGAATCTGAGACAAGACACTGGAGGATGGAGATCCTTGTGTCAATGACAGACGAATAGCCCGATCAACATCGAGGTATTGTTCCTTCCCAGCCTTTTGTTCCCCTGTGATGACGTTGTCGACCAATCAACTAGACAACAGTTTGGGAAAGTTTTGTGCAAAAAAAGAAGACAGGCCCTTGACGACTACCGGGAGAGGGATCATGTTCCTGTTGCAGGCTTATAGACTACACAGAGAAAAGCAAAGGGGCACGTGGGCTGGCGACAATGGCAGTATAAAGAACCCCGTCTTGGCAATTTTCCCTGTGGTTTTTGCTACATCTTTGGCGACACCCGTTTTGTGTAAAGACACCATCCAAGCGCGATATAAATCCCAGGGTTACGCGTTGGAGGGTTACATCTCCAACATCTCTTTTTAATAAACACTTTGGGAAATCACAAAATGCACATCAAAGTCTTTTTATCGCTTGCATTCCTTCCCCTTTCCCTTGCGTCGACATCTCTTTCTGTTAGACCACCTTCAGAAGTGAGTATCGCGCGAACCGAGGTCTTGACAGCTGCACACCACCAACCGACTGTGTACTTTATACGCCATGGCGAGAAACCCAAACGGGGAAATGGACTAAGTGTGGAAGGAATAGCGCGCGCGCAGTGCATACGGAAAGTATTTGGGAAGAAAGGCGATTATTCAGTGGGACATGTTATGGCGCAGAGACCACGGAAAAGTATGTTTGGTGCTGGTTTTGGGTTGCTGTATGTCTTTGTTGAGAACTGACTGGTTATAGATGGGAAGCAAAAGAGGCCGTACGACACTGTGAAACCGCTTGCCAAGGACCTTGGTTTGACCGTTGATACACATTGTCATAGGGACGATACAGATTGTGTTGTGCGGAGAATTCGAAATTATAGAGGAAAAGGGAACATTTTGATATGGTAGGTTTAGGGACTAGCTTGGGAATTTTGGACTAAGACTAACACGCCTTTTTTAGTTGGGAACATAAACGCATTCGTCACATTGTTAAGGTGCTTGGTGCTAAGGGACGTGTAGGAAGATATCCTGAAGACCGGTTTGATCTGATTTGGACTGATCCACCGTCCTATAGTCACATAACTGAAGTCACTTCTGAGAGTTGCCCTGATTTAGATGGTAAAATCGAGGATGACTTAGATGAAGATGATTCCGAAGATGACTTTACAGAACTTTAATTGTTTGGATATCCTTTTTGTTTTAGATTATTACATAATTTCCTTATATACAGACGATCTAGAATCGTACAGTTACTAGACATTAAACATCCTCTTCATAACCAACCCATATGTACACGTTCATTAATTTGGTTGTCTCCGTTTACTGGCCAGCGGCCCAAGCCTTCTCCAGGTTGCTAGCAAAGTTACCATCCTTGAAGGGGACGTTAGCATCACCAAAGTCCCAGTTCTCAAGAGTGTAACGGGCAGCATAACCCATCGACTCCCAAGCAATAAGAGGGTACATAAGACCCTGCTCAGTAGCGATAATCAACTGGTGGTCAAGAGGCCAGTACGAGATGTACTCAACGAAAGCCGAGTTCCCGTTGAAGTGAGAGCTGAGATCCGAGGTGATGGTGCTGAAACCACCGTGGGCCGAGGTCGAAAGACCAACGATGGTGGCATCCGCACTGCTGTCGGACAGCCAGATGACGGAGCATTCCCAGTCGTGACGGTGGCCGATGCCGGTGGAAGGCTCGTCCTTGGGCATGTACCATGAGTACATGACACCGTAGTAGTCACCGTAGGTACCGGCACGGGTGTACACCTGACCAGTAGAAGAAGTGCACAGGCCGGAGGGGGAGCCGGTAGGGCTCAAACCACCACTATTGTTTCTGTTAGTTCTTGTATATATACATGTAATGAGTGAAGAAAACATACCCAACCTGACCAGCCGAGTCAACGGCAGGGAAGGGAACACAGCCGTTGTACCGGTAAAGGTAAGGCTTGAACTTGGTGTAGATATCACCAAGGGTACCCGAGGGAACAGTCTCAGCAAAGCCAACAACGGCATCGTGACTAATCTCAGTGATGTTAGAAGTATCAGCACGCTGGACAAGAGTGCCAGAGACATCAGCAGGAGCCGGGGCAGCGACAGCCAGAGCGGCAAGAGTAGAAAGGATAGTGAAGGCGTGCATTTTGAAAGAGAGTGGATGAGACAATGATGAGGGTGGTGAACAAAAGAGATAAAGACAATGAAAAGGGGAATCTTCATGGCTCTTTATACTAAACACACGCGCCTATCCGATTCTGGTATGGTGCCGGTATATCAAACCGCGCCAGATCGTCCACGTCAACAGGCAATACAAATCCTTCTATTCTCTCTCTCAAATCCGCTTAAGAAGCACAAAAACTCCCGGCATCTGGTTCTCTCGTCTAGTTGGCCCACCGTCGTCCATGCTACACATACATACATACATACGCATTGGTTACATGCTACTTGAGCCCGTGCCCTGACTAAACTGTTCCTGACCCGGATGTGCATACAAAAACTCCGCTCCTCTAATTCACTCAGCGTCACCGAGGCCTTAGTTATCCCCAGCTAATTCTATGCTGTTACAAACGCAGATGCCCCATGGTTTGTTGTCCGTGTGTTGTCCCGTCCCTCCTGCGTCTGTCAATGTCACCAGACGGTCTAAGAGTAGCTGTCAAGTGTGCATGTTTACACTTTTGTACATATTTTGTATAAGTGATTTACGGGAGCCAAGAATTGCGTTCCTTTCTTCATGAACCACTGGTTGATAAGGCCATCACCACATCTATAGAAATAGGGACATCATTTTCCTCTATTAGACTAGGAGATCTTCAACCCTTAATTCTACAGATACAAAGGCATAAACTTTATCTTGAAGAAACTGACTGATTAGCTACTCCACAAGCCGCACCGACCTCACCAACCACGCAAACCATTAATAAAGATAATACAACACAATCAGTATAATCCACAAACAACTGACTCCGTTCATATTTAAATTCTTGTCCACCACACCATCCGTAGTTACCCACGTGTCTTCTCAGAATGTCGATCACTAACTATCTTCATGTCTTATTCTCCGCAATTTCTTTTACGCGTGTATTTCTCCATGAATCCTATTTTGATAGTCTTGCGCGGTATTCAAGTCCGTGACATCACTACTTCTCCATCATCGACCACGTTTTCAAACTTCATGGCCACACTGGCCAGTCCAATTTCCTTTGTACCACTCGGTAACTTCCCGACATGTCATTGGGTCAAAGCCCTCGGTCTTTTATAACCCTACGAATTTATTCATAAACCCTACTTTGATTGTCATCACGTGAAACACAAGGTATCTAAACGCCCAAAGCGCTCGCTCGATCCTTTAAAACCCTACGGCTTTATTCAACGACCCTACCCCATCATTAATCACGTGAAATCTGGAGTTTCCGACTACCGAAAGCCCGTAAAATCCGTAAAAGCCGTTTTCTGACATCATTTCTGGACCCTAGGGTTTACCAACACTAACACTTATAGCCTGGAACCCGTTATTTCCCGCCAGTGTCTCGCCCCGTCAGAGTAGTTGATACACTATCAGTTCTTCGTTCAGCGCATTCCTAGCCGGAATGAGGAGATTGACGTAGTAGCCGAAAGGGCGAAAGGGGCCGAGTTGAGCATGTAGTCTTACAGCAGAGCTCGGGAGGGGAGGTACATAAGATAACCAATGGCAAATAAATTCGTACTCGGTTTTGTTCTTGATTTCCTCGTGATATTTCTGTTGGCTTCTTTTTCCTTGGTGATAGTTTAACCTTATCAAAGCGTCTTAACAATGCCTCTTCCAGTACCCCCATTCTCAGTCCTTTTCTCCGCTCTACCGGATCCTAATCCTGCAAAGAGATCCCCTCTCCAGGCGAATCTGGGTCTGTACTCTTCCTACTCACTCCCCGACGATGTCAAGGCCAAAGTCTCGACAACCGCCTCGCGCATAGCTACCGAAGTAACAACTGAGCTTGACAAAGCTGGATCAAAAGTCCACAATGCCACCGACCACATTGAATTATACTCTGGTAAATACTATGCCGCTTGCACCTTTGGTGGTCTTCTTGCCTGTGTAAGTCAATTCAAGCTCCACGCCCGTCCTTAGTTGAAGCTCGCTAATCGTTCACGAACAGGGAACAACCCACACTGCAGTGACACCCCTGGACGTCGTCAAGACCCGTCGTCAAGTCGACCCTAAGCTCTACAAGTCCAACATTCAAGGCTGGAAAACTATTTACGCAAGCCAAGGACTTCGCGGTGTCTTCACCGGCTGGTCTCCCACCCTTTTCGGATACTCTGCACAGGGTTCTTTCAAATATGGCTGGTACGAATACTTCAAGAAGACGTACGGTGACATGGCGGGGCCCGAAAACGCCGTGAAATACCGTACTGCTTTATACCTTGGAGCTTCGGCTTCTGCTGAATTCATGGCCGATATTGTCCTTTGCCCCTTTGAGGCTATCAAAGTGCGCATGCAGGGCTCTCTCGACTCTCCTTACAAAGGCACCGCTGATGGCCTTCGTCGCATTATTGCCGCCGAGGGTGTCTCGGGTTTATACAAGGGAATTGTCCCTCTTTGGGGTCGTCAGATTCCATACACAATGGCTAAGTTTGCCTCGTTTGAAACAATCGTTGAGGCCATCTACGGGAAACTCCCCGGGTCTAAAAGTGACTACTCCAAGGTGGCACAGACGGGTGTCTCGTTTGCTGGTGGTTACCTCGCTGGTATCCTATGCGCTGTGATTTCGCATCCCGCCGATGTCATGGTTAGTAAGTTGAACTCTAACCGTAAAGCCGGCGAGTCAGCTGGAACTGCAGTTGGTCGGATCTACAAGGACATTGGATTTGGTGGTCTTTGGAACGGCTTGCCTGTTCGTATCTTCATGATTGGTACGCTCACTGGTTTACAGTGGATGATTTATGTAAGTTACTTTTTTATCCTGGGAATGCGCCTTTGTATCGGGTTACTGACGAGTTTTGGGTTGTGTAGGACTACTTCAAGATTGTCATGGGTCTTCCCACCACTGGAGGCAAATAAGCAATACAGAGCACAGGGACGATTTGGTCAGAGGAGTTTTAGGTTTTCAATATATTCGGTATTACACATTTTCAAGAAGCTTGAACTACACAGATAAATATGCCCGAGCTGAGCTATTTAGCTTTTGCTTATTCATTCAGTAAGCGCGAGGTGCGGGGTTTGTCGGCTTTTCAAATACCGACACTGAGGGTAGCTTGTGATGTCATGTTGGATGTAATTTGCCAAATTAGGTGATGGAATATTGATTGAGAGTTTAGTCTTCACATTATTTGAGAATGATGGATAGTAACTTCGGCCCAGACTAGGCGGAGATGAGACACCCGGGACTGTTTGATAAGTTGCTCTCGTGGTTTAGTTTAAACTGTTCTTATAATCATTTATGCATATTATCCTAACTAGGGGTAAGTCCTGAGGACCTCATGATGTGTATTTTCCCTGACCCCGCCGTTTGACCATCGGAAGTCAACACGCAGTCGACTATGCTTATAGTCGAATGGTCGACTATGATGGGGTCTTTGTGTGTGTTCTTAATAGTCTCAATCTCTAAATCGGGAAAAGTGTCAGCCTGAAATCCTGCTTGGTGCGGGGTATTGTTAACCAACCTAATCATTTATTGCTTGTGTCTTCTGAGAAGACTACATTGAAGAAATGCAGAATGTCCAGTTTTTCACCAGAGAACTGGTATCAAAGACTGGACGAAGGTTGGCCATCGAAAATCGAAAGGCCGGCGGTGCATTGGGTAGTTGTTAACAACGAATGCTACCCGCTAGGAGAGAGTTTTGTTTATTCTTCGGGGGAGAGGAATGAACACAGCGGCCCGCTTCTTAATCTGATCCAAAGGCATGAAGATGGGATTTTTCCTATTGGATGCTCTTTAGCTATACCCGACGCCTATCTTGAAAAGCGGAATGGAATCTATCACCCCGTAAAGAATCTTGTTAGCACATGAAAAGATGATCAGTATAGCAAGTGGAAGTCAGTTACCAGTCGAGGCTTATGTGTTGTTTGTGAGTGAATTGCTTGAATGATTGTCTGATTTGCTGTCGCCCAATGGTTATATTGGTGAGACTTCGGAGCCTACTACTGAAAGTGGCAAGTAGCTCCCCAAGTGCGTTGCTGCTGTTCGACTTCAAAGTCGGAGCTATAGCTATAATAGACATGAAGTAGTAGAAGTCATGTTGATGATGTTGACCCAGTGAATTGTCAAAGGCCTCATGACCAGTATATTACACTGGTCATGAGAGAACTAGATGAAAAGGAAAAGAAACATTTGTTGAATAAAAGGGGAAGGTGTAGAGAATATATAGTTACATTTTCGTTGTAACTGTACATATGATTTACAGCAGTTATCTCCCTGAGGCCTTCTAAAATCGGACCGGATGGGCATATGTAATCCTGAATAGCCTTTTGGTGACCGGTAATTATCTTATGTCGTATCTCTCTTGAGGTATAATTGATAAATAAGTTTGATTTCGCATGGCTATTATATTCATTGGATTTCATCGACTTCATGAATCAACTTTCAAGTTCCTAGTGTAAACCATCATCATATCCTAATTAGAGGACACATGCAGGTTGTACAGCGAATGACAACTTATTTGAGGAAGATAAAAGAACAATCCCCTCTATAAACACTATTTTATCCATATTAGAAGTACCCCAAAAGCATCCAATAGTTCGCCATGTGCACCCACTATAACTCCAATCCTCCCCACCTTTCGGCGACTTTCGACAATGCACCGAAACGTGCGGGGGATTGGACGGATTCGCAGGTCTTCTGGAAAGAGGCGATTGTTCGTTCGCGACAGGTCATGATCTGCGGACGGGCCAGTTTCAACGCACGGTAGCAACATGTATAAACCGCATGACAGACCTTCACGCCTTACCAAGAGAAAACAGAAAATTCCTGCCTGCACCATAGACAGACGCTATCTCCATATGGACTTAACAAGAGAAGCGGATCAGTCCTTCGAGGTAATATGCGTTAAATAAAATATGACGTGACAACAGGGAAGGCTTTTCATACTTAAGGCGTAAGTAAATCATCCCACCAACGCCACCATCTCTTACACCCAAGTCAGCGTGCGTATGTAGAAGCGGCCCGTTTGCAGGGCACACATGTGTCGTCGTACGTGCCAATGGAATGCATAAGGTTCATCTGATTGCACGGCATCAAACAAAAGACTCGCTGTTCGCTGTTTCACCCATCACGATGAACCCCTTGTTGGCCATTTAAACTCCCGGACATGTGGGCAGCCATCGGACCCGGTAAAAGCCGGTCTCAAAGCCATATTCCCCGGTATCCTGCACCAACCCACAATTACGCCACTCACCGGAAAAGGGATCACACAGCGAAAGGGACCTTCCCGTCGCTTCCGCTTCCAGCCACAAAATCGAGTGCTGACAGTCATATAGTCAGCTGAAGATGACGTATTGATTCCTCGATCTGATTGGTACCATGCACCAACGGCTTGTCGCCATATCTTTTGTGTGTAGGCTGCAAGTCTCACACATAACCGACACTACAAAAGGTCTTTTCCCCGCAAAACTCTAATTGGGGAACACTTCATTTGGGCGGATATTGTTTAACGTGCTTTTTATGCTGACAGCTGTTAAAGGCCGAAAGAGAGGGTCATTGCTTGGATGCCACGAGTGATAGGAGGCAAACAATAAAGATTCATGTTCTTCTGATACTGGATCCGTGTTGCTGTTTCTGAACTGGACCGGTTTATCGGGTAGTATGGAGGACGGCGCGATTTTGTTGAATTGCCTCGCCTCGATCCCGCATTTTATCGCCTGAACCTGGTTTCTTTAGCCTCCAACTCGCGCTATTTACCGCACTACCTTCTAATTACACCATACTAGCCCGCTAAATCCCAATAGCCCTAAGGCTCGTTACTGCCCTAGGCCACCTATCTTATGCTGTACTGTGTGCTTCCGCCAATTTTCACATTCTTGCTTGAATTACTCAATCACCCAACAAAGAATTCGAGAAGCTTTGTCCATAACCGACCTCCGACATCCTCCATATATTGATAGATAGACTTCGACGACCGCCCTATTTACTGTACTGCAATTTGAAGCCTATCCTAGCCACCGGCCTTCTCCATGATAATCTGCCAAGACTTTGGCTAATCGCTTTTTTGCTGTGCTTCTCCACGTTATCCGACACTTTGTTCTCTACATCTTGGACATCACCAAGAAGAATCGCTTTTTTTTACTTGTAGACAGTTGAAGTCTCATTTTATCGCCCAACAAGGACGGGATCGACTTTCTGCGCGGCACCTGTTCCTTTAAAGGTAGCACTGTTCCTCATTCAGTCAGTACCTGGGCGCAGTCTATCAAAAAATTGAAAAAAAAAAAAAAGCGCCGCACTTGTCCCGTTCACTGGTCAATATTTCGTCCTTTGAATCTGGTGATTTTTTTCTTGGATCTTTTGTGACCTTTTTCTCGGTCAAGTCTTACTCTTACCTGTCACGTTTGGTCAATATTGGTAGTGAAACACACCTCCAATTGCTATTCGAAATCGACAAGGCGCATCTTTTTTTGTTCAAAAAAGACGGTCATCTATACTCGGCCAATACTCTCATACATAGAAAGCCTTGCCAGTGAAATCGATCCCCTGTCGAAATCGCACTTTGTGCTTACAGACGATTCTTTTCCGGTCAAAAGCGCACCGCAAATTCACAAATACCGCTCTCTCGCCATTCTCGACACCGGAGAAATTCTCGACTTTGCTTTGCCGAACTTTCACATTCTCGCTTTGAAATAAGCATCGACATATAGGATTTTGGAGTGTCCGCGACTCTATTTGCCACCTCTAATATCTTCTCTTTTTCCTCTTGACCTCCACAATCCGTCGTAAGCCGCTACTTAAAAGACTCGACTGTCGCTTTTCGTCGCCAACTGCTTATTTTGCCGCCCGCCGCAACTACATACTACACGCCTGTGCTATATTGTGTGCGAGTCCAAATACACTTCATACACCGGGTTCATTCCTTGATTTCGTCCACGGAACACAAACGACTAGCCATTGTTACTTGGCGCGACACCGATTGCACCTGTCCGTCGTATAAATCTCGGCTCTAACTTAGCCTCATCCGTCCGCTTTGCATTTGGCTTGGGAGCTCCCACAAAAACTTCACACAATGGCTACTTTTTTGTCACGATACCGCACAAGCTCGGTACGTTCGGCTATCATGTACTCACCAGCCGAGACACATGAACTAACGGGTTTCTATAGAATGGCAGGTCTTCAAGTAAAGACAAGAAGAAGGAAAAGGACGAGCCACCAGTGGAGCTGACGCCACTGGAAAAGATGTTGCAAAACGCCGGACCCGTGAAGCAACACGACGCTGCAAAGTTCTTTGGCTTGGAGAATGTAAGTTTCAAAAGTTTGAGTCCATTTTGTCTGGGCATGTCTTGCTGACCGTAATTGTCGTTTTAGTTTGGGAATACCTGGTATGTCGGATCACAAACCGCACAATTCACGACTATTCGGACGAACATAGACTAACTTGTGAAAACAGCTATTGTAATTCGATTGTGCAAGCACTCTTTTACTCAGAAATGTTCAGAGATTGTTTAATCAACTACCCACAACCACTTAGTATTTCGACTGAGAAGCTCGAGGTAGCTATCCGGCCACCAACGATTTCTGCGACCCCAACGCCAGCCAAAAAGAATGGAATGCCAGTGAATCCTATTGGAATCGGTATTCGGCCAGAGGATAGACCAGATGCGCCAGAGTACAAAAAGAAGCATGCGATGCTTAAGGGTCCGATTCTGGAGTTGATCAAAGAGAACACCAAGACGCATGACATGGAAGAAAACACATTTACTGGGTTAAAGGATATTTTCATTGCTCTCCTTGAAAGCCAGTCGCGTACTGGTGTTCTCAGTCCTCAAAGATTCCTAGAGCTTTTCAAGCGAGACAATGAAATGTTTCGTAACTCTATGCACCAGGACGCGCACGAATTTTACGGCCTAGTGCTCAATGACATCATTTCCAACCTAGAGGCTCATGCGCGCGCACAATTGGGCGGTGCTGTCAACGGGGACCATGAAGTCTCAGGTTCAGAGTCGAGCCCAGTTCGCAACATTTTCGAGGGCTTGCTTAGTTCTGAGACACGGTGCCTGATGTGCGAGACGGTCTCTAAAAAAGACGAGACTTTCTTGGATCTGTCAATTGATCTGGAGGAGCACTCGTCGGTAACGTCGTGTTTGAGCAAATTCTCAGAGGAGGAAGTGTTGTGCGAGCGCAACAAATTCCAGTGTGACCGGTGCGGCGGGCTGCAGGAGGCGGAGAAGCGCATGAAGATTGAGCGGTTGCCCAAGATTCTGGCGCTCCACTTGAAGCGTTTTAAGTACACAGAAGACTTTACGCGGTTACAGAAGCTTCAGCACCGGGTAGTTTACCCCTCACATTTGCGCTTGTTCAACACGACTCCAACAACAGCTAACCCAACACGGGTATACGAGCTTTACGCAGTGGTGGTGCATATTGGTGGAAATGCGTACCACGGCCACTATGTTTCGGTAGTGAAGACTTCTGAGTATGGCTGGCTGTTATTTGACGACGAGATGGTGGAACCAGTGGATGAAAATTACGTCAACAACTTCTTTGGTGAGCCTAATGGGCTGGCTACCGCATATGTGCTGTTCTACCGGGAGACGACATATGACGATGCCATGAAATTGGATGACGAGGACACATACACTGAAATTCAGTCTGGGTCTGTCAGTCCACAAGTGGATGGTGACAGTGAGCAAGCTGTGACTCCTGGTTCTACTCCATTATTAAATGGTACCTCTTCAGCGACAACTTTTGATGAGCCAACACCAGGATTGGTGACTTCACACACAGCTCCGTTATTGGTTAGCAACGGAAGCAAGGCGTCGTTTGAGCCTCGAGCGTCATACGACGCAGCTGTGGCGCCGTCTGTATCAACTTCAGTTCTTCCCACTGTAAAGGAAGACCGGAGATCAGAGCGCAAGCGTCTCAAGGAAGAAAAAGATCAGAAGCAAAAGGATGAAAAGGAACGCAAAAAACAGGAGGGTAACGGAGATGAAGAAAAGGGTCGTAAGCCAAGTAACGGGAACTTGGGCGGCAGCTTCCTGGATAGAGCCAGCTGGTCTGGAAAGTCAATGAGTCGTCGTAGTTTGGCGTTCTTGTCTTCCAAGAAACAGAGAGGTGAAAACCAGGATGCCGATGGGCATTTATATCCAGCGCCGCCATCAACGGCGGGTACAACATCAACTACAGCTACTAACGGTATGTTGAGCACCGGGGTTGGAAGCCAGGCGGGTGGAAGTTCAGTCGCTAGCGCCACGGGCGAGGCACTCACTACTGTTCCAAGTTCTACAATGGCTAGTGAGGTGGATGCTGGAGAGACGGCGCCAAATGGGGCTGTACCAGCAGCGGCGGTTACGGGGCCCCCTCCAGCGGCGAGTAACGGGTCCTTTAGGTCACGGTTTTCGTTTGGGTTGGGTAAGAAGAGGAGCACGACGACCTTTTCCTAGTGTGGATTGATCGGGATGTTTCGCGACCGGCTTGGTAGGAAACTTAAGAGGATGAGTTAGAGTATGCATGTTTCTTTGGATATCTTGATCTGAAGGAACCAGTCATTGACATTATATATAATTGAGTTTTTTTTTTTTTCATGGTACATTTATGAATGGGTATCTAAGTGGATGGATGGGCATGTTTAACCCAGGACAAGTTCATATATGATGATGAGAGTGTTGCAGACAATGAGAGGGACTGAGCAGGTTAGATATGTATGATCCATGTTCCGGGTTGATAAATAACTTACTCCGCATGAGCGTACGCACACTAGCAATCAAATTGATAATCTTCACCTGCACACTCGCATCGGCGGCGGCGCCAAAAGCCGGGTCATAACTTGCCGGGGAAAGGTTAATCCGTGCCAGAAAGCGGTCCTCTGAGAGGATAGCAATCGCGTTGGTAAGAAGCACGGCAACTAGATGATATTGTTAATCTCCTGTTATATAGTCATCTTGGAAATGAAAAATACTCACTGTAGAAGAAACTGCCGAAGAATAACATCGTGGTGGTGCCGCCGTGTCGCTTGGGAGTGTGATTTGGACTTGTCGGTGGGTGAGATATGGTGACGTTGCGTGTTACTTGGCAGCTGGTGACGGGTGGGAAGGGTTGGGTAGGGTTGTGAAGATGAGGGTTCGGGGGATGGGTGTTTCCTTTCTGGGAATGCGATTTATATACGTGTGGTTTGCGATGGTGAATTGTGGTTTTGATGTTGGATGTTATGGCGTTTACGATGAAGGCTTATGGTGAGTTTTTTTTCTGGGAGTTGAGATGAGAATGTAACTAACGAGGATAGAATTATTAATTCCGTTGGCGATTACGCTGTATTTATTGGTGGCGCCTTATACCAAGGTGGAGGAATCGTTTAATACACAAGCTACCCACGACATTCTCCTGTACGGGACTCCAACGGCGAATATCCACGCGCGTCTACTTGCCTTATACGACCACCACACCTTCCCCGGCGCCGTCCCTCGCTCTTTCATCGGGCCGGTTGTTATCTCGGGGTTAGCTCAGCCGTTGGTATATCTCCTTGGTTTCCACCATGGACAAATCATCACCCGATGGCTTCTGGGCATGATGAATGCCGCGGCGTTGGTGTATTGTGCTCGAAGGGTGAGAGGGGCTTTTGGTAATTTAGCTGCGAAGTGGTTCGTTGCTATTTCCTTGGGAGAGTTCCATGTTTTGTTCTATGCGACGAGGTTCTTGCCTAATATGTTTGCGTTTGGACTTACTACTGTTGCGTTTGCGATTGGGTTGCCGGGGAAGGAGGGGAAGGTGTCGCCTGGACAGAGGGGGTTGAGGATGGGACTTGTTGTTATGGCGGGGGTGATTTGGAGATCTGAGCTAGTTCTTCTCCTTGCTGCATATGGAGCGTGGTACTTGCTCATCGACAGAGTGCCGTTATGGTCCCTTCTCCGTCCTATTCTCTCCGCTGCGTTCGTTGCTTTGGCGGTTTCAGTGCCCGTCGATTCATACTTTTGGCAACGGCCACTGTGGCCTGAATTCGAGGCGTTCTGGTTTAATGCTGTGGAGGGGTCAAGTTCGCAGTGGGGAGTGGAAGTGTGGCATTGGTATTTCAGTAGTGCGTTGCCTCGACTTGTTTTGAATCCGGTGGTTTTAGGACTTTTTATCCCGTATGCGCTGTGGAATCCGGCGACGAGATATGTGGCGAGGACATTGCTTGTGCCGCAGGTTTTGTTTATTGCGGTTTACTCGGTTTTACCGCATAAGGAGACCCGGTTCATTATATATACGGTCCCGGCGTTAACAACCGTTGCAGCCCTCGGTGCATCACGGTTAACAGCCAGTGCGGGAAAATCCATCACGGGCACCATATCCCTAGTCATCCTTCTAGGCACAATAATCCTCTCCATAGCCACGGCAACCACCATGCTCCTCGCCTCCTCCCTAAACTACCCCGGCGGCGACGCCCTCCATTCTCTATACCCACTCATCCACGAAGACCCATACGCGCCGAAATTCGCCCGTGCCCACACCGACGTGCTCTCGTGCATGACGGGCGTGACGCTCTTCGGAACGAATCCCTATGGTCTGCATAAGATGACTCCGGAACAAAGAGGCGTGGTTAGGTTTGATAAGACGGA
Organism: Huntiella bhutanensis; assembly: GCA_002018275.1. Lineage (NCBI taxonomy): Eukaryota > Fungi > Ascomycota > Sordariomycetes > Microascales > Ceratocystidaceae > Huntiella > Huntiella bhutanensis. The sequence continues at coordinate 153,733 of MJMS01000052.1, read as the reverse complement.
GGATCCTACGGTAGCTAATAACCCTCTTTGGTGGGATAAGTGGGATTATCTGGTTCTTGAGACGGGGAAGATGCCGCCTGGTTTGTGGGAGAAGATGGCTACTATTAAGGGGTGGGCTGGCGTGGAGGTTATTAAGCCGGGAATGAAGGTTATAGATGATGTGTGGGTTGTTGGTCGGGGTAAGTTGATACAGCAACTTCGGAGATTTGTTCTTGAGAAGAGTGGTGGGTGGTGGATTGGACCACGCATGGAAGATAAGATTTGGATATTACAGAGAAAGAGAGGTACTCGGGGGATTCATCAACAGTTTGATTAGAAGTAGTGTATTTACAGGTATACAGACAGACATAAGAGATATAGCAAGAGCAAAACAGAGACCGTGGTTGAAATATGCAAAGGTATCATGGTACGACAAAGGAAAGCAAAATGAAAGAAGAAAAAAGAAGGAAGAAACCCACCCAACCAACCAACCAACCAACCCAAACGCCAACAAACTTGACAAAAACGAAATCCTTCTTACCCATCAATATCCATCCGATCGGCATCATCCGAGACAGAATGCCACTGTCTAGCAACACTCTCCCCAAACCAAAGCACATCTTCATCATCCACTCCAACCTCGCCAATCAAACTATACAAAAGCCTCTCATTCCTCAAGATATCCTCCGGTTTATCAACGATCCTGCGTTGCATAATTACCGCCTCGGCAGTGACCGCCCAAATGTGCTGTAGCGGCGGGATATCCGCGAGTAAAAGGCGGTTCTGCGCCATGTTCAACTGTGGCATTGGACGGGGTGGAAGGAGCTCGATGGATGGGGCGACGGGGACTTGGGGGGTTGGTGGGGTGACGGGGGGAACGGGGACGGATGCGAGGGATTTCTTCCGGGTGAGACGGGTGAGAAATTTGTGTTTTTGCTTGGTGGTTTGGTTTGTATTTTGTGATAGCTGGGATGTGGAGATTGCTGTGGTGGTGGTTGCTATATTTGATGAGATACCAGTGGCGGATAGTATTGGGGCCAGAGGAGGTTGTAGTAAGCCTGTGAACCATGTATCGACGGCTGATCTTCTATGGTTGTAGCCTTCTATGTTCCACAATCTAACCATCTCTACTGGTCCTCCTACACAAAGAATTGAAGCGATGGCCTGGTCTGATACCTTTTCACCCAGGTACCCTCTAATTCCTCGCTCGATGGTACCAGCGTATGTAGGCGGTCTTAATTGACGACAGAAAGTGGAGATGACGAGGGGGAAGACTTCGTGGACGCGGAGGAGCATTTTCGGGGGATATTGAGAGAGAATTTGAAGTTCGATTGGGTTGATGGTGTATGGTTCCCAACAGAGGCCGTGGCCTGGATTATTCGCAATGTAGTGTAAGTGAAGAAGACGATATTGCTCGAAGAAATGGAAGATTACAAAGAGAAGTGGGATTAACCGTCTCCGCATGCGTTCTGTCTGGGCGGCAAATTCCTTCTTTTGCGCGGGTGTCCGACGGAGGAAAATCTCAGTGTTCACCCAGTCTATGGTGAGATTTGTCATGTGCGAAGCGGTATGGAGACGACTCCAGAGAGAAACGAGATGGTGGAATAGTTGAGACTCGTCTGGTGGTGACGGATATAGACAGTGGGCGTATAGAGGGATACTATGGCGTAGATGAAACCGGGCGATAGGTGTAGAGAAGTGCGTAACTAGACTATGCCATGGGCGAGATACAAGACGCATTGAAAGGATATCAGGAAGAGAAAGATGTTCCAGGATAATCAAATGAAGTTCCCCAGGTAATTGTCGAAACTGAAGATCCAACGAGACCGACGGAATCTCCACTGAACTCTTCCTCCGTACAGAGCCGCCAAGACCCTCCTCAGTCGAATACCCCTTAAGTAATCTCTGTCTCAACCCCACAACAAAGCCATTCCGCGGCCGTCCATCATGATCAACCTCCGACTGCGGGAGAGTAGCGGGGGCGGCGCGAACCGGGAGGATGAATGTGCGGGCTGGCGGGGTGGAAATAGGTCCTTCGGTGTCGTGTTCATGGTCGTTTAATTTGGAGAAGAACCGGGCTGAGGCGAATTCAGATGGGCCGGTGGGTGTAGCCATTGTGACGCGGGGCCGGAGCCGGAGGATATGTTCTCCGGCGGGCGGGCTGGTTAATTATGGCGTATATGTATATATTCGAAGGGGGCTTTAAATTAACATCTCCTCGTCGTCAAAGAATACCAACAGTGGCACCAACCACAAAGACCTCGTAAAGATAATTTCAAAAACTGGAAAGAAAAAAAGAAAAAAAAGTACTAAATCTTCCCGTCCAACAACCAAGAAACAAGACACAAGATAACAAGAAGAAAAAAACCACCACCATATAATAATAATAATAAAAAAAGACGAAATCCCAGGTAATCTTTTTCCGCAGCCTAAACCAAAAACCCGTGGGTCGGTCCCTTCCTAATGTGGCCAAGCGAGCGAGAAAGTAAAAAAACGGCCCGCAATCTGTTTAAGCAAGCACGTACGCAGGCACGGTGAAATGGGGCTGATAAATTGGATAAATGGGTAAGGCCGGGTAAATTGACTTTTTTTGTTTGGTTTTCTTGGGGAAATGGGGATGACAGATTGGCTATTTGTGAGGTGATTTTTGTGTGTAGTAGACGTTTTCTTGATACTCGTGTTAGAAACGTCTCATCAAGATGTACGTATGTACCACTTGACTCATCAATGGTCTCAATTACCTACGTATTCTACTTCCATTCTACTCATTCTATTCCGTCTTTCAAGACAAAAAAACCCAGAAGGCCCGAAAACACCCCCTACCTTAACACACCAAATCCCAAAAATCCTTCTAACCCTAATAACCCGTATTCCCACCCGGTGTTCTCCGCGCCGTTGCCGCCCCTTTTAGCGTTTTCGGGGGAGAGGTTCTTGGCGGTGATGCCAATAGTCGTATATCTGTATTGTAACTCTATATGGCGAGTTAGATATACCGTAAGGGTGTTTGAGCCTCTGATCGGAGCGGACTTTGCGGGCGGCGAACGAGACGATGTGGTATTGATTGGGTTTGTGAAGGCCGCGGCCGTACTGCGGTGTTTTAGGTTTTTGGTAAAGGAGGGAGGGACACCCTTGTTTGTTTCTTTTTGCGTGGGCCTGGGTTTGTGCAGATCGGTTGGGAAGTTGGGAGGTTTGCTGGCGGGAGATATGAATTTGGTGATTGTGGTGTCTTTGTTGATGGACTGGGTTACGGGCCGTCTGGAGGCTAACCATGGTCCCACGGGGAAGTTATGGTTCTCGGGAACGGTGGGTTGGCATGCCACTCGGTCAAATATACATCGCTAAACCGCCTTGTCTTGTTGTATGTATGTATGTATCCACATATGTCTTATCCTGTGTCTGTCCGTTCGTCCCCTTTGCCCTGGCCACTTTGGAATTTGTAGTCCCATCAAGCTGCAGACGGATCAGACTGAGGATTCAACCCGTCAGAGCCTCTCTCTCTCGGTCGTCAATACTTCACGCGACTACATCACTGGTCGTGTGATTTCCCCCACATATTTGCTACTCTAGATTGTACATCTGTATCTATACATATGGTATATATCATATCTCAGATGACTCTCTGATCATAATACACTCATTCATCACGTCTCAAGACAGACTCAACTTCTGATGTCGTCTTTATACCTTCTCATACCGCATCATACCGAGTCTACCCCGCCCAATCATCCCGCCAAATCATCCCGCGTTCCCCCGGATGCGGCTCAAAATCTCCCAAACTAACATCCCTCCCTTCCACGTTATCCCAAACGATAATCATATTTCCATCATCTTCCCAGGTCAAATCAAACATCAATCCTCACATCCCCCAAAACAGCAAATTCCCCAAATAGGAATCCCCGACGGCTATATATCAACGACCCTAAGAAACCCTTGATCTCCACATCTGATGCTTTTTGCCCGGTTAAAGTCGCGGGTGGAGTGAGGAACCGGATAAATAAGAAGGCGCGTGACCTTGGGTGGCACACGAGGAAGCGAGAAGAGGCCGAGAGAATGGGGTGGTTTATTTGGGGAGAATGATGGACCCGGAGACGGACTCGGAGACGGAGACGGGGACACCGTGATACGGGGAAGTTGGGGGATGCTTAAGTTGGGAAAAGTGGGGGTATATGATACAGAAATGTTATCTATGACAGGGTTCTTGATAGGTCGTTCTCTCCCCTCTCTCTCCTGAACCATCCAACGTCAAGTACCGTCTATCTCGGTGTGACTTGTAGTTCCACACTGTCGGTTCCACCTCACCGCGCAACTTCCCATAGTCTTCCCTCAGTCACACAATGTCGTCATCAAATTAAGCCTCAGTGCGTGGCTCAACCACGCGTACGTATCCAAGTACATAGCTTATCCTCCGAAACCTCGGATCGGAAATGTTCTTTGTACAACCACCACCGTTCGTCATCCATCAACTTATCATCCGGCATGGCCCATTGATGAGGGAAATGGAAGCCTGTCAAGTAAGCCCTCCCAGACTTTTAGTGGCCACCATACACCTTTAATTCTTCGTGGGGTCCGTATCTTTATACGTCACTCTTTCCATCTCTACATCAACCCATCATCACTCATATCCTCCTTCCTTCCTACAACACACTAAACCCTATTGACCCCACCAAACCCCAACATTCCTATCCTCGCACAACGTCAATCCTATTTGCCACACCTTCCTAAAAATAAACCTGACTTGCAGAAACGTATTCAAGGCTCTCTCTCGCCACTTGTGTGACACCAGAATGACTTCACCCAGCACTACAATCAATCAACATAACCTCAACAATCCGAACTCTAACAAGCCACAGATTAACAAACCTCCATCACAAGCAAGAAGAAATAGTTCTCCGCTTTTCTCCCCCCCCCTCCCCCCCCCCGCCCCCTCATTCACCGGCCTGTCATTCTTCAAGGCTAGAAGGAATCTACGGATTTTGGTCTTTGGGATTTCCTTCCTGTAAGCACTGTTGGATCCTATCTATTTTTAGACCACATGCATCATTCATGGCTGGCTGGCTGTGGATGTCTCCGCAATAAGTCAAATCCGTGGTTCCCTCGCGTCCTAAACAAGTCAGAAGACTCCATGACAAAGACCTAAACGTTGCGGTGAACATTTGGAGATCCCCCAAAGAGGGAGGAGGGACCTATGTATGTATGTACATATGTATGTACATACAGACATACATACATAGCCAACATAGCCAGGTGGGTCTGACGTGGATGGACTTGACTTTCAACCAGACACACACAAGAGAAATACCGCATTAGCCAAGCCTCTATATCCCCTCTCTCTCCATATCTAAGCATTGTCCAAGTCCCGCCCGAGCCGCTACGCTACCAAATCCCCATCCACAACGCCAGTTTCACCCCCTCAAACCTGACAGACCCAGTTGTAAATTAAACAAACCCATGACCCCCCTCCCGAAAAAAAAAAAAAAATCCAAAGCAAAGCCAAGCAAGGATCTCATACACATACCCACAGTCTAGTTATATCCCACATGAACAAAGAAGACGACGAGAAGAAAAAAACAAGACCGACATAGGTGCCCTTCTAATCCATCCCATTGATCAAAGAACGGGTCTACTATATCAATCGTAATAACCACCAGGATCCTCCCCATCGTATTCAGAATTGTTTGCCGTGACTGATTCCTGCTTGCTGGTGCTAGCACTGGTGCTGGTGCTTTGGTGGCCTGCCTGGTCTTAACGGTCCTAACGGTCTGGTCTTGTTTGGCGTGAGTCTGGAACGAACCGGGTCGAACTTGTGTAATCCTCGCGACCTTGTATGGTCCAATCGTCGTCGCATTATTCTCCTTCATTTTTCCTTCTCCCCTTCCAATATTTCGCAACCCCCCGTTTTCCATTTTCCATTTTCTCCCTAAACTTTCCTTCAACACCAAAAGGAATAGTCGCTACATAATCAACCTTCCATTCTTCGGCTCCTATTCTTAACCCCTGGCTATCTTTGTTTTTTTTCCCCGTCTGTCAGCTTTCTCTGTTGTCTTTGCCTATCTTAATCCAAACACACCAAGTTTCTCATCTACGTCAGTAAACTTGACCACCCCACATTCCGTTCGTCCGTCAAAATGCCCACTTCATGGACCCCCCACGACCCTAATGAGTCCCTCCACACTACCGTCGACTCCCCGACATCACCGACCTCTCCATCCGTGAATTCCGCCGTCCCCGCCGGTCCGCAGCCTCTTGCCCGCTTCGAATTCGAAACGAACCATACCACTACAAACGGAACCAAAATCCTACTTCTCGAATGGCCCACCCCCACCCCCTCTCAATATCCATGGTCTCTCACTTGGGACCATCAAACCACCTGCTATCCCGTATGGGACACCACCGCCGAGTCCCAAGGTCTTTCACGCGTCTACATTCTTCTTCCCACCGGCGCGCCTATTCCCCCGTTGGTAACCATATCTCAACAACCGCTTACCCCCAACCAATCGCCTCACGCAAGCAAAGGCGTAGCCGCCCTCGTAACCCCCATATCCGCCACCTCACCGGCCGCCCCCGTCCCCAAGAATGACGACACCGCCGAAATCAAAGAACATGACGTCCCACTGGTAACACTCAGCGTCAAGCCCCTCCCGGCAATCTACCCTGCAAACCTAACCACCACGACCCCGGGAAAACGCGGTGTCTTACACACCATCTGGGCCCGTCTCAAGCTCTCCTCTCTCCGTCTCGAAATGGAAGCCGAGCGCCGCCAAAACAACGAGTCTATCGGCCTGGAAATGGCCCTGCAGGAATACGCCTGGTTAGCCGGCCACTTTGGCTTGCCTCGCTTGATTGTCACAGATGACGGAGAGGCTAGAGAGGAAGAGGAGGTTCCTGCGTCGCCACCGACTGCCACTTCGCCTTCCGCCGAGAGTCCTGTTTCCCCGCGGGGTCCGGTTTCGCCTGGTCGGGGAGGACGGTTATCTGAGAAGCTGAAGGGACTTAAGTTGGCTACCTCTCCTGCGGATTTGAATAACCCATCCAGTAAGTTCCCGAGTCACATATATACACCCCCAAAAAGAAGAACAAAACTAACATGTACCAGTCAAAACCTCCATTCTCCAAGGCCGCGCCATGTCCCCCGCAACCACCACCGACCTCAACGCAGCTCTCTCCCTCAACGCCATAATGAAAGGCGTAACCCCCGAAGACCCCACTCCCCACGAAGACGAACTATTCGCTCTCCCCATGAGCCCACGGAGTCCAGAGATGAAGCGGAGTCCATTCAGCATGTTAGCCTAACAAGCGCCATAGTAGCAGTAGCAGCCGTAGTATTTTTCTTCATTTCATTTTAGATTCCCGCTTTCGTTAAATATATTCAGTAATTACCAAAAAAAAAAAAAAAACACAATGTACTTTCTTATCGTCACCGTTATCTCCATCCACCCACACGGCCCTCGTCCCATCGGTCACGTTCTTCCTTGCGACGCCAGGAGGTAGCTTTCGACTCGACCAGTTTCTTGACAAGTTTCCCTAGCTCCGCCTCCCCAAGTTCCTCATCGCCATCTAACAACTGTGCCTCCAACTGCTCACAGCCCAATTTCTCCAAGTGTCCCAACTCGACCAAGTCCCTGTACAAAGCCGGCGGCATATGTCTCTCATAAGCCTGATCCACCCGTCTAGCCTCCTCCTTAAAGTCGCCTTCTAGCCGTTTCATCATCATGACTTTAGCCCCCAGAATCTCCTGCAACTCCTCAGCCTGTCGTTCTGCCTCCATGAGCTTTTCAAGAGACTCAATGTTTGCCTGGGTGACTTTGAGCATCTCATCGGATATATACGTTATGATCGGGTGTGCCGTTTGTCTTGCAAGAACCATGTTTTTGAGCGAAGATTCATGGTCGATGAGATATTTGAGAACCTCGGGGCTCTTGTCAAGGAGGAACAATGGAACATGTGGATAAGCTTCTGCGCCCGGCCCGGCTTTCTCGAGAATGGAAGCTGGGATTTCAATAGGGACGGCTCCGTATCCTTGAGAGTGTGCCTTTGGTGGCGGAGCTGGAGCAGAATTGTTCATTTTGTCTGGTGTGTCGTTGATGTTGAAAGACTCCCAATAAGAATCATGAACAAACAACCTTGAATTCCACTGTCAAATACGTCACACAACAATCACGTGGCACACGTCATGGGTTAAATTCAGGGTTTAAGAAATGCAATTAAACAGGCCTTGCATGAGGGCCAAACTCACTGATATCAGAATACACATAGAACAAAACAGCCAACTCCGATAGAGTAGAAAAATGAGAATCCAAACAACCAAAAAAAGCCAAACAAAACAGAAAAAGAACCCAAAATCATACCGTCAATACGTATCCCAATCTTCCTTGTCTATGACTGCACCGACCAAAGATCCCGCGACCACCCGGCTTTCCGCATCCGTTTGCCCAGACTAGCCTTCTTATCGATTGATGCCACCGCAATCTCTTTACTACACGCCGTAAAGGCTTCAACAAGCTCTGTCATGCGTCCGCCTTCCATAAAGACCTTGGCAATTTCTGACTCGCCGTCGGCAATGTGCGCCGCCAGATCCATACACTCCATGAGGTAATCCTTTCCTTTGTGTTTACCAACGTAGCGGAGTGTGTTGATCCAACCAAGGACCGTTTCCGCCAAGTAGAGAGACCGGATCTTTTGCACATCATCATCACCATCTGTGATTTTGTTAGTTACCAGCCATATATCAAGTACATCAAATAACTTACTCTTGATTGACGTTACCAGCCAGTCACCAATGATTGGCTGCAGGCAAGTCCGGCAATCGTCCATGACCTTGACAACTTCAGCCCAAGGTTCTCGGTATCCCTCGCTTCTGTTATTAGTTAGCATCAACTGTCGAACGCCCTCTACTCCCAAAGAAACATACTCAGAGGCAAGATGTGCCAGCGAACTAATAGTCTCCATGTTGTCCAGCACCTTAACCAGACTCGACAGATCCCGAACGTCTCTCGCATCGACCACCACCTCCTGGACTGTTGGTGGGTTACCACCAGCCACATCCAAGAGATGCAGTTGTGAAGACCAAAACGCCTCATCTTCCACATCAACTGGGTCTTCACCGGAACGGCCAGCCTTAGCCATGCGCACCTCCAAGAAGGCTTCGAACGGCACACGAACAAGAAGTTCACGAGCCGATACCAACCGTAAGTTCTTGAGGAAATACTTGAATACACGGCTAGTCATGTTCAAAACATCTGGCCAGGCCTCATCCACCAATAACAACCACTCTAGTGACCTAATAAGCAACTCATGGCGTACAGGAATCTGATCAGATGAACCCATGAAATCGAGCTCTGTTGGGACATGTGCTTCATCAGTAGATGGCAGGAATGAAAAGATGTCCTCGTTAGGTAATTCAGATTTGAGTAATGCATCCAGTTGCAAATGGGGTTGCACCCGTACAAATGTGAGCACATCAAGGCCACTACGGCGGATAATCTCGAGAACCTGAATGCGGACATCACGGTCGACAACCTGCAGCAGGTTACGAGACATGACCTCGTATTGACGCGGACCAGCCAAAGTAGAGCAGTACATAGGCATGAGCTCAATAAGCCCAGCACGACTGACCAAATTGAGGTAAGCAACTGTGATGTTACCCTGAACGTGCTTCCGAGCATCATTGACCGCCAAAGCATTTGAAGGGGCAGGGCCAAGCAGTTTCTCCAGCAGGCCAATGATGATGTAGACATGTGAGACAATCCGTAAACCGTGAATGTGATCCGAATCAAACAACTTAGTGTTATCAATCTGCAGAGTGTTGAGGCCCTGAGTAGAAATAACATCTGAATCAGTTGTGCCAAGGACACCAGAAGCAAGAGCCAGTCCTTGTTCCACAAAGTATCCGTTCAAGTCTCTGGCTAGAACGGCACCCTGAAGAACCTTGAACGGATTCTTACCCTCATCACCAATAAAGGAATGGGTTACCATGGATTTTATCAGGCGCTTCTCCAATGTGGCCGCTTCACCGTGGTACTGCAGAGCATCAAACGAGGCAAACAACTGGCCGAGGTTAGCGGCAACATCGGGACCGCAAGCTTCCAAAGCAAACTTATCAAACTGGGTGCGCAGTAAAGCATTGTAATGGGCAAAGAGCATGTCGTCCCAGGTGTTACAAACCCGCTCAACCGATGGGATATCACCAGCCAACAGGCCATAAACGGCCCTCTCGTAGTCATCAATACCACCTTGGCGAGCTGAAGCATAACACATCCGGCGCCATAGAGCAATTGTAACTGGGCCTTGTGTCGGCTTATCCGAATCAGCCCCCGGTAAAGGCAGAGTTGACATCGTCACAGCTCTCCAAACCTCCGTCCGCTCGCTACACCAACCACGGATAGTATCCATGGAGCTTCCGCGCCGAAGAAGCTCGTAACAGCCACGCCAAATGGCGCGCTCGAAGAATTCATCTTGTGGTTGCAACTTGCGGCCTTGTCTAGCGAGGGCATCGGGGTCGAGCTGAGTAACAAGAGTAGATCCGTTCGACGCACGCAGACCTTGGGCGGCAGGGGCGTCACTGGGGTCAATAGTTCCGGTGCGGTTTAACATTGTCTTGTGGTGCTTGATAGCAGTGCGAGTGTGGATCCAACCATGAGCGGCAACCAAATGGCTACGGTCGGCGCGTTGTTGCAAGTCACGGACAATATCGTCGATCGAGGGGCCCTCGGCAGCATTAGCCTGTAGCCACTGAAGAACTGCGCGGCGTTCCATAGCCACAGGGTCCGAAGCGAGGAACTCATCCCATGCCGTGTGGCGCGTTGCAGTACTTTGCCGGAGTGATTTTCTCATATTCTTATCCTTAGAGCCGCCAGACGGGTCAGGATATCTGAGTGGCAGCAATCTCCGGAGCAGGTCCCAAGTCTGAGCTTCGGCCTCCCACAAGTGGCGATCGTCATACGGGACGTCGTCTTCCTGCTTAATGACGACCGAGTCCACGTCCATTGCTGGGCCTCTCCGGAGAGCGGTTGGGGCGCCACGACCTGCCCGTTCCATGGCATAGCTGTGGTATGTATCGACGAGCTCCAGAATGCGATCCCGTTTTTCCGAGTTAGACGCTTTTGAATGTTGGTAGTCGAGGCAGTCGTCGAGCTTGTTGGCGAAGAATTCGACCTCCGGGCCGGCCTGCAGAGGGGCATAGTTTGAGACCTCCATGACGGGGAGTGCGGGGAAGGTATTCGGGCTCTATAGAGCGAGTTTATATGTGTAGGTAAGGTCCAATCCACGGTGGTAGCAGCTTGTAAAGGTAGAATAAGAAAAGAGAAAAGAGTGACGCGCTCTTAATTACAGATTTAAAGAAAGAAGGGGAAATGATGAGTCGCAGAAAACAGACCACCAGATATACGACAAAAAAAACTATCTCCGTTTTATACGTCGCCGATGATCACGCCAAAATAGCAGAAGAAGATGAAAAAAAGATGTCAAGTAAACATTAATTTCAGCCTCGTCGCATGCATGGGGCGTCGCTGGGCAGTACAAATTTAGAGCTCTCTAGAGCAAAAAAGAAGCGCGCTCTGAGGCATGTCGTACAATACCCTAATTCTTTCTCTCACGTGCCTAGTCGAAGTGGGTCTCAAATTTTCCGACTTGTTTAAATAGACCGGCAGTGCCGCCATTTCTCTTATTCAGTTCTTCTTCCTTTTCTTCTTCATGTCCACGGCGTTCGTATTAGAGTCTCGGGACAGGTATTTCAATGCTTGTCCAGGTCCCAAGCGGCCTCTCAGCGTGCTCAACGATAGCCAAGAAGAACCAGCGCCCCTCCAAAATTTGACCATTAAGCAGCTCGACTGCGGCCAGCTAAGGACCGAGGGTGATACATTCTTTGTCTAAGAAGTCTTGATTATGTTGATTTACTGTAAACGAAACTGTTACTTGTGTTTTCCTTGGGATCGGAGGTCGTCCATTCGGCGCCGAAGAATCTCGGGTTTTGGACAGCTTAGGGACCGGACGTGGTCGCCGTCGCGTTGGTAAAACGCTGCACAGCATTCGTAAAGAGCAAAAATTGCCCTTGTGCAGCGCGCTTCGTTGTAGTTGTTTTTGTTAAGACAGTCTGGCTTGTCAGCATTTTTTGTATCAATGATATTCAGAGTCAAACGTACTTTGAATTTCGCACTATCCGTCTATTCGTTAGCATTTCTTCCATGACATGTGTGTTCTTCTTTTCATCACGACTTACAGCCATTGGCTTACACGGCTGCTCCGCCGCCAGTCCTTGTTGAAGCGTCACCTATACCCATTTTCGTCAGCTCAAAACCTGTAATTTCTCTGTAACTTCAAAATCTTACCATTTCCTCAAAAGTTATCAATATGCAGAAGACAAAATCAAAAACACCCCTCAACTTTCAACACAAATGACGTCTATCATATCTTAGGGTTTACCAACCCTCGATAGCCTAACCAATCATTGCGGCTGACTCAGCACAACCAGGCTCGACAAAGAACGACACAGACCCGACTGGCTCCTTCGATAAATCAACGTCAGCTCTTTAAGTTTCACCGGAATCACTGATATTTAACCAATTGCATTTCTCGTCGCGTTACCACCGGTTCATCAACATTATATTTCTGACTTTATTCTTAATGTGAGTCTCTACCCCGCCACGAACCTGACGTCACGCGTGGAGAAGGATGGTCATGGATGACGTCGAGATGGTTGCACCCAATGCTACTTGTATAATAATTGAAGGCACTAGCAACTGCCATCATCAGAATCACCCATCCCGACTTACAACACGCCGTCAACCCGAATCTCCAGCAACCATCGCAAAACCAGACACCCCGCTAACAACCCAACCACAGACCGAAACCCCACCAAAATGGCCGACGAACCCCCCGCCGCTGAGCACCTCAACATCAAGGTCACCGACAACAGCAACGAGGTCTTCTTCAAGATCAAGCGTAGCACCAAGCTCGAGAAGCTCATGAACGCCTTTTGCGACAGACAAGGAAAAGACTCCAAGACGGTGCGCTTCCTCTTTGAGGGTAACCGTGTACAGGCTACGGATACTCCCGAGACTGTAAGTTTATAATGGAAAAAAGTATATGTGTGTATAGCTGCTTACTGGGATTATTTGGCTTATAGCTTGACATGGCTGACGGTGACACGCTTGAGGTGCACCAAGAGCAGGTTGGTGGTGCCCGTGTTTAAGAACCAGGACGATATATCATGACTGTATGCCGTTGACGCGAGTTGGAAAGGCCAGCCATTTAAATGATACCAATAACATTGTTTTTAGTTCTTGAAACTGCCATCACTTACATGATACCAACAAAAAATCACATGTGAAATTCAATAAATATAGGGTGAAGAAATACACAAAAATGTATTGAAGTAAAAGTCATCATCTCATAACCAACAAAAAACAAGTCTATAAAAGCCCAATGCAGTCATCTCTCCCCAGTTTCTGTCACTGACAGTCTCTGGCTCGCCTACTTATATCTCAAGACCCGAACCAGACAATCCTGCAGTGCCCCGTACAGCAAAAGCTGACAGTACCACCAAAAGTGGGCAATTCTTTCAACAGAGAGAATTCCAAGTGAACAAAAAAAGAGCAAAACAAGTAAGGAAGTTTCGTTATCAATAGATAAGAAGCAACCGAGAAAAAGCAAAACAGATGGGGAGGTATCGTTGTCGACAGACAAGATACAACCAAAAAGCGAAGAAAAGCAAAAAAAAAAATAAACAACCAGGATCAAGAGAGAAGCAAGACTTACCAAGAGAGTAAAAAGCAACAGAAACCAAAGAGAGACGTGACAACTTTGTCACATGCTCTGACAACCCAGAAATCATAATGAGCCCCAAAACGCCAAACAAGTCATAGCCGACAAAAGTCGCTTCTAAAAATTACATCTTCAACTCCCGCATGCGGCATGTCGTACACAAGACGACAGTACCCCCATTTCGTTCGATAGGGAAAATCTGACCATCGTCGAACCCACCATCGCAAGTGGCACACTTGAAACATGATTCATGCCATTCACCACCCATCGCCTGGATATACTGACCAATGACTGCTGTCTTGCACTTCTTGCATTTGGGTGCACGACGTTCAGTACGCTTGGTTTGGCACTTGATGCACCAAGCATATCCATCCTTTTCAATATGTGTGTGTCCCTTCTCAAAGGGATCACCGCACTCGGCACAGAAAAAGTGGCCGTAGTGCCAATGGTTACCGAGAGCCACAATATGCTCACCATGAATAGGCGTTTGGCAATGCTTGCACCGGGGCGCAAAAAACTCATGCCAATCCAGGTGGCAGAAGAAACGTAGTCGCTCATCACCATCATCGATAGCCGTCTTCCCGGGCTCTTCAACAACTCTCACACCCGAGTTACGCAAGCGAATGCGCTCCAATCGCTCAGCCCGTGCCTCTTCTGGCTCGGGAGAAATCTCCATTGCCTCAAGATGAGTATTGCAAGTGTAACAACAAAAGCAACCGGGATGGAACTTTTCAACAGAGCCGCCGAGCTGGATGAAGCGCCCCTCAATAGGGAGACAACACTCATGACAAACAGCCATGCCGCTACGACGAACACTGTCACGTTGGGGCGCCCATGGTTGGCGGGGTCGGGGCAGAGGCCGTGTGCCATTAGGTCCACTAGGTGTTGGGAGAGGTCTAACACCATTGGAAGGAACGTCATCGGCAGCCGACTTAGTCGGCGAGCGGTTACTGGAGGCTGGAGGATCTACCGAAAAGGAGATCGAGGGCACACCAGGAGCCGTAACATCATCATCACCGGGGATGTTGATGGTCGGTACATCGGGTACCGAAATGCTCGGGATGGGAGGCATACTGCGTTGAGAAGCAGGCTTTGTATACTCTCCAGGAAGGTTAATAGTCGGAACAGAAACCGAAACGGACGGCACCTTCACACTGGGAATCTTTGGAGTCTGAAAAGAGTCCGCCGACACCGAGATAGAAGGCGGCGCCACCGAGACGGGTGGGTTCCGTCCCGAGTAATATCCTCCTGATCCAGATCCTTGGGAAGACGAGGGAACGGCGGGAGTCCGAACGGATGCTGGAACTCGAGGTCCACTACCGTTTCCGTGTCGGTAGAAGCCTCCGACACCGGCCGCTCCAGAAGAACCGGATGCGCCGCCAGTGGCGACACTGGAGGAGACATGCGACGGGGCGACGGCTGTCGGGGCTGTATTTGATGAGAAAGGCGGTGAAGACCGGCCGTGGCCTAATCTCTTATCAGTCGATTCGTCCGGGGGGGTCCAGGTGGCGTCGAAGCTTACAATAGGCCGTCCGGGGTTGTGGCTAACAGCGGAGGGAGTAGGGAGTTTGCGGTCCTTGTTGAGGCGGATGCGCGTAGCATTGCGCACATCGTCCGAGCGAATTTCGATGCCGTTTTTGCGGGGAACGTCCGGGTCCTGGTATGCTGTCGGTGGTGGGGTCGAGCTGTCCGAGCGGGTATAGAGAGGGTTGCGGGATTGGGTAGGAGGGTTGCGGTGGATCTCCACGCGGGAAAGGGGTTCATTCTCACTCCGTTCATAAGGACGAATCGTGCCAGGGAGAGGGCGCGACGCATCACTGGTGGCCACACCGGCAGTGCGGGGACCAGCGACACGGGAGGTTGAAGTGGCAGAAGAGGTGTACGCGGAAACGGCAGATGGGCCAGGAACGGACTTGGAAGGAGTCGAAGTGCGGGACTCAGGCTCTTCACAAATCTGCTCCCCAGAAAATGGCCGGTTGATTTCACCGCTTGAGTTGCGCTTCATGCTACTACGGCGACGGGGAACAGGCGCATACTTGCCCGAGTTCAGACCAGTGTAAGACTTTCCAGAGGAGTTGGAAGAACGCCCGGCAGAGTGAGCGCTATCGGTAGGGGAAACAGCAGGCTCATCAACAATAGCAAAGTTATTACCATTCGAATCGCTAGATCTGCGCTTTCGCCGAGACGATTGCACATCACTCTCGATCGAGCTGTTGGAGCAAGAACGCACTCTGTCACGAGCAAGGCCACTGGGCACAATGTCATCGCCATAAAGACCGGCAGCCGCCGCCCTAGCGTGCTTATAACTGTCCCGGCGCATATGCGGACGGTAAGAAAAAGGTGCACTAGGGTCTGGTGGAGCTACGCCATTCTGATGTTGCCAAACGAGCTCAGAAGCTTCGTCGAGTGCAGCGTTGTACACGCGCTCCTCTTCGGCATTTTGTGGTGGAACTGAGGCAGCAATAGATCCCGAGGTGGGAATCACCTTGTCCGACGCTGGTGGAGGAGTCATAGACTTGCGAGCAGCTTTACGCTGATCTAACACTTCCATAGCTTGACGCAGGGAATGCGCCTCTTCCTTCTCCATCCAGCGGTGACCGCGCTCAATGTATGTGTTGCTGGGAACGACTTCTGATGGTTTTGGTGGTTGTGACGTGGGCTTTGAAGGGTAGTAATCGCGTGCTTGACTGCTAGTACTGTAACGAGAGTAAATACTTCCATTGATAGTAGAAGCATCAGTGGCGCGGGATTGGGCATATGTAGAAGCGTGATCGGGAATTGTGGTGTTGGTGGAGGAGACAGTGGACGTGGTGGCAGCGGTGTGTGACGACCCAAAAGAAGTGCGCTTCCGCGACTTCCGGGGATCAACGGGCAGCTCGCGCGCACCGGCAGGCCGGGACTGACGGTTGTTTCGCAAATCGGCTAGGTATGCAGCTACAGTAAGATAAAGAGAAAAATGTTAGACATACTTGGACTACTCTACAACATACACTTCATTTTGATTTTCTCGTCAACAGGCATTGACTTGATTTCGTCTGTTGTCTGTCGACGCGCAAAGGTCGATAACTGTGAGAATTCTCGGAGACATGGACAAGACGAGGGAAAGTGTAAACCAATAGGCACTGTCTGTCTTGACAGATTCTCTTCGCGTCTTGTCCAAATCGGTCGGTTCATGACGGCGACGTATAGGCAGGGACGTATAGCAAATAGCGACGGAAACAAAGTACAATAACCATCAGAAAACAAAAGAAGCAAAAATCAAAGACGAAGGGCGCGCCTACCAAACTGATCGTCCTTCATGTAAGTAGGAGACGGCGGCGTCACCTTACGGCGATGCTGGCTACCGCTCTTGAACATGATGAACTTGGTGTGGAAGTGGTCGGCAACAGTATTCTTATTATTTGGGTCGAGTTATTGTATCGTGAACAGGTGAATGGTAAATCGAAAGGCGACAACGACGTCAGTGGGAGAGAAGCGGAAAGAAAACAAAGGCACCAACAAAGTGGGATGAGCAGGCGTCGCAGGCCAGGTATATATCGCAGAAAAGCGAGCCTGTGCTTTTTTTCTTTTCTTCTCTACTCCCGTTCTCTTTCGATGTCTTGGATGTGTTGGCCCAAAATTGTCTGTGTGCAAAGAATTTGGCAAAAACAGAATTGATCGGGTAAAGAAACGAAATTAAACGGCAATGAGAGCGAGCCGAAGGCACGAGCTTCTACGGACTGCCTTGTGACGGACTGGTTGCGTGGTTTTCGGGCTGAGGATTTGCGACTTTGTTGTGTTGTCCTTGTCGGAACAGAGCTGTGATAATAAACAAAACGCCTGGAATTTGTGGAAATCAAGCTGTGGATAACGAGGGATCAAGAAATTTGATGATGAACAAATACACAAAAGACGAGCGGAATAATTGAAGCTGTGAAAAAATGAACGGAGTAACAGTGAATATTATCTCATTCATGTTGCACGAAACTTTTGTGGGGAGCAAAGAATGTGAAAGTAGTAGGTAGATAATCTCTGGGATGAATAAACGGCAATGACTGGAATGTTCTGCATGCGGGAGTTTCCCGATCTCATCGCCGGCAAAGGTGAACTTGTGGCAGAAAACCCAAGGGAAGGCAGTACGTTAGTTCCAGCACAGTCATAGACCCTGCTTCAGGTCTCTGGCTTGGACAACACCCCTGGTGTCCAGGTTAAGTGAGTACCACAACACATGATACCGACAAAAACGGAAAGACCGTTGGTCGACGACGACTTCTTCAAACGGCCAACACAATGGCCCTGTTCACATTCCCGTATCAGGAAAATGGATAACGCTCGTGGCCATGCCGGGTAAGTCCAGGCACATCAAGACAAAAAAGACGCTACAATATATGCGGGTCACGGGAGGCTTCTCTGTGTTGTCAATAGCGGAGACAGCGTTGGCAATGGCGGAATCAATTTTGAAGCTGGACGTTGAAGAATAGACCGCTCGCCAAAGCAAGTCCCGTTCCTCGTGCAACTAAAAAAGAACCGAGCACCCAAAGAACTAAATCGGTAATAACAATAAAACACTAGGAAAAAAGTAACGATTGGTCACAACACACTGTCTAGGTTGCTATAGTTACCGACATGGGGTCGTGTGCGTATATGCATGGCGTGGGTTTGACGGAAGTTTTTGTTCCTGTCTCTAGCATCGGCTTCCCAAAGCGACGGAATGTCTATGTGGATGTACAAATTTATATGTGCATGTATAACCAGCGGAAGTCAAGGTGATTAGCGTTACAAACTTCTGCTACTAAAAACAGATTCACATGGTGGAATGTGGGCCTTTGGGATTTGTGACACCTAGGCGAGATATTGAGGCCAAATGAACTTGTTACCAGCTCGTATGTATCATGATTCAATAATCGGGTGTTTGATTCCAACCATCAAAGACCACGTCTAAGCCTTCTTCATTGCAAATTGGATATTCTCGCACACTTCATTCTCGTCAGGAACCCATTCTTCCCATGTCGTCAACCCCACGTAAAATTCGCGCGTTCCTCTTGGCCCGCCAATCTGCCAATCTAGGTCACGAAAAGATAGATCCGAGCCATGTCGATGTCTCTTCCAGGAAGGTCATGCCCCCCCTTCACCAAACTGAAACACAACCAACGCATACTCTTTGCCCTCGTTTGTCCAGGTGTGCAACCTTGGGTTGCGGTTGAAGTGGCAATCCCCAAAGACTTGTGATCCCAGACGGACTGCTGCATGCACTAATTGGAATGCGGATAAGGAGTTAGGAGTTGTGTTGTGACCTGGTTCATCGAGGCACACTTGTGACTACTTTATGAGCCAAAATGAATTCAGACAGGCATGTGGGAGTAACAATTGCAAGGGTTATATCTTGAAATTAACCCGAGAGAAGTCTAGGGCTCACGAGATCTTGCCGTCGCTAAGCCACGACCAGTTGGTGCACAGATTTGAACCGGCGCTCTGGCAATGATTGACTGGTCTTTGCCGGACGGATCAATCCGTGTAAAACCATTCGACAATCCCACATTCCCACATGGCCAGCAGTGCAGATGGACAAGCGAGAGCCAATAGACGTGACTTTTATACATGTATGCACATATCGGCGGTCTCCGATACAGACGCCCATATGTAGGTACATACATAAACAACACAACTCATATGGTAATCAAGTCTTTGTTTTGCTCTTCATGCATGAATCTGATCGTCCAAGCTCTATATTTCTCTTTTGTCACTTGGCAACAATCATGTGCACTATGCACTCGAATGCATATCTTATATTCGCTAACCCTTCTTGCATAACGCGCCCGAACCCTTGAGTCAGGGATTTGACCCTCGCCCTGGCCGCCAGGCTCCGGGGTCTTCGTCCAGTCCAGGATCCCCTTCAGCTGGTGATGGGAAGGGGTTTGTCTTCATCGGGTTCTGGGCATGTTTCGGGCAATAGGCCTGGGATTCAAGAGCGTGGATGTCGCGGCGAACGGAAAGCCGGGAAATGAATGAAAACGGAGGGATGCGTGTTGTTTTGGCAAAGAAGGTGGCGTTTCTTGGTGTCTTGTTTCTGGCTGATGACCATTTGGATTGAGCGAGGGTCTATTGAGTTCCACGAGTGACTTTGCTTTGGCCTATAGTTGGGCGATATATTGATATGTGCAACGACATTATATCAACAAGACATGGATTATCTTCCGCCCTAAAGTTGGCAGTTGGCTGTTGAGACAACGCACAACTAGTATCCGTGGTTGTGCAGTGTTTTATGCATCATCTTATTGTATATGCAGAGTAGGTGGTTGGTCCTATGAGTTATATGTGTATTCTATTATCGTACAAATTCAGAGTCGTTGTTGAGTTGCTAAAAACGGTGAGCGCGTCTCCCTACTTAGAGGGAGTTGATATGACATGCTGGTGAGTCCATCCCATCATCGACAAAAACCCATGAGGGCCTACCTGGTCAGTGCCAAGGAAAGATTCTATTCGCTACCAGAAGATTTCTGGTTCACCTGTTCTACTGTGTGTTTCCTCCTGTTGAAGGGGTAGATGGAACATCGGGAGTCTTTGCTGGTTCAGGTTCCTTAAATCCCAGGTTCTTAAGGGAATCACGAGCCATGAGGTTGCTATATGCGTGGAAAAGGGTTAATCAGGAGTCTGGGCTATTCTTAGATCAGTCAAACTTACTTGTCCATCCGACACTCGAGATATCCCTTGGCTAATAATCTACACTTTTCATCGTTGAGACCGCGAACACTCTTGAGACAAGTCAGATATTCCTTCATAACAGTCGTACATTCGCCTGATTTTCCACGTCAGCCATATTATCTCGTTGAGACTAGCAATGAAATCAGTTTACCGTCATGATCAAGAGGAAAACTTCCTCTCTCTGGCCTATGTGATAGTGTTAGTGACACAATCGGAATTAACGTATGAGCCTGTATAACTTACGGGGTCGGCTTGGTGACCATCTTCCCGCCACCGGGTCCTCCAAATGTACTCATTTTGTAATCTATGTGTTGTTGTTATTGGTGTTGTTGTTGATCAACTATGAAGGAGTAGTGGTCTTATGTACAATATCTCATCATGTGTTACCCGAAGATCCATTCGCCGATATACTAACCCTTATGTGTAACTTCATCTGTGGCGTATGTACTCCTCGAGATTAACGCCACATCTATAAAGCTCTTCTGGAAGCCGAGCCAATGGATTGATGGATAATGCTGGAATTTCTAAATCCCGGCTCAAAGATTCCTTCCCCCACTGAATGCCCAACTGTGGGGAGGAGCAAGAAGCCTGACTGTAACGCTGAATGTAGTTCGCCACTTGGTTCCGAGGTTTCAATATCCGGTCAACAATAGGGTTATTTGACATTTCCAGCTGCCCCGCACCTTCCCCCTGTAGACAATTTTTCGCGGCTTTCACAAGCGCTGTAAAATTTCTACACAACGGGCAGAGAGGCCCGAGCAGCACTTCCTGTTTGGGAAACAGACAACGGGACCAGCCTTTTTTTTCGTGAGCCGGAAGCCCCTCTTCGGTGCCAAAGTTAGGGAGTTTCCCCCTCATTGTGGCTCTTACCGAAGCTCCCGTATCACCAATTAGATTCTATGTAGCCTTATAAACCCAGCTGTTACTGGATATAGTGTCCAGCTGTTACATTCACGTATATTTCGACCAGTGCCCGATTGCTTCTCTACTTTGGTTGCTCGTCGCCTCTCTACTCTCCACCCTGCTGTCTAGGATCCCGTCTCTAACTAAACGCCCAAAGCATAAGAAAAAAATAGCCACTAGACTGGACTTCTTATAGACCAAGGTGTTGTTCCACGTCTCAAGACCGCCCTGTCTCTGTTTAACGCACACCCCCCTCCCCACCATCCAACCAGAGCAAACCCAAACCCAAAGCTTGTCCACCAGCTACAAAATCGGTAGTCCATTACCCGGAAGCTCCGCCGTTGCCAGATCCCCCGAACCGGGTGCCATATTGTCCGAACGCCGCGTTGTTCGTTGCTACCATTGAACGTCTACTGTCTGCTCATTCTTAGTCGCCAACAAGCACGCTGTCGTGCTTCCGCCGTACTCAGCATCCCGCTTCTCGACCGCTTGTAGCCTTTCCAGCATCACCATACACACACCACACCGTATTTCACAATGGCTGCCCTCGGAGACGACCTTTTGGGGACCGTCAACAAGCTGCAGGACTTGGTGTTCAACACCATTGGCAGCGACTCCCTCGACCTTCCTCAGATTGTGCGTTGTTTCTCAGACTTCCGGGCGTTCCGAGTGTCTCCGGTTGATGTCTGTCACGTCCGACCCGGCTGTTAAGATATCAGCCTGACGACACCTCGAACCAGCTCCTAAGTCAAATCTGCAAATACTTCTGTTCACATGCTAACATACGGACCCTTGCTTGTTAACTATAGGTTGTTGTTGGTTCTCAATCTGCCGGTAAATCCTCGGTCCTCGAGAACATCGTTGGCCGTGACTTCCTTCCCCGTGGTTCCGGCATTGTCACCCGCCGGCCTCTGATTCTCCAGCTTATCAACGTCGTCGACGAGGAGGGCGAGGAACAGCCCGACCCACACCGTTCTCACTCAGCTGCCCGCCGCTCCGAATGGGCCGAGTTCCACCACATCCCTAACCGTCGGTTCAACGACTTTGGTGATGTCAAACGCGAGATCGAAAACGAGACTTCCAGAGTAGCCGGTAACAACAAGGGTATCAACCGCCAACCCATTAACCTCAAGATTTACTCCCCACATGTCCTCAACCTGACACTTGTCGATCTTCCTGGTTTGACCAAGGTATGGCATTCTGTTCTGCATATAGTATAGCTCGGTCTTATACTAACCATCGTACCTATAGGTTCCCATTGGAGACCAGCCTACCGACATCGAGAAGCAGACCCGGAACCTGATTTCCGAGTACATTGCCAAGCCTAACAGTATTATTCTTGCTGTATCCCCCGCCAATGTCGATATTGTCAACTCAGAAGCTCTTAAGCTCGCCCGCCATGTCGACACCCTCGGCCGCCGTACCATTGGTGTCCTTACCAAGGTCGATCTTATGGACCACGGTACCAACGCCTTAGATATTCTTTCCGGCCGCGTCTACCCTCTCAAGCTTGGATTTATCGGTGTTGTCAACCGCTCTCAGCAGGATATCCAGGGCAACAAGCCTATGGAAGATGCTCTCAAGGCTGAGATGGAATTCTTCAAGCACCACCCTGCCTACCGTAACATTGCCAACCGCTGCGGTACTCACTTTCTCGCCAAGACTCTCAACACAACGCTCATGGCCCACATCCGTGATCGTCTGCCAGATATCAAGGCCCGCCTGAACACCCTGATGGGTCAGACTCAGCAAGAACTCGCCAGCTACGGCGACTTGCACTTCAGCGGCAAGGAGCACCGGGGCTCGCTCATTCTCACCCAGATGACCCGCTTCGCCACCTCGTTCATTGCCTCGATTGACGGTACTTCGACGGAAATATCCACCAAGGAACTGTGCGGTGGTGCCCGGATCTACTACATTTTCAACTCAGTTTTCGGTAGCTCTCTCGAGTCTATTGACCCCACTTCTAATCTCACTGCGCTCGATATTCGTACCGCTATCCGTAACTCAACCGGTCCCCGCCCTAGTCTTTTCGTGCCTGAAATGGCCTTTGACCTTTTGGTCAAGCCCCAGATCAAGATGCTTGAGATCCCCAGTCAGCGCTGTGTTGAACTTGTCTACGAGGAGTTGATAAAGATCTGCCACACCTGCGGTTCTACCGAACTCTCTCGCTACCCCCGTCTCCAGGCTAAGCTTATAGAGGTTGTCTCGGACCTTTTACGCGAGCGTCTGGGTCCTGCCTCTCAGTACGTCGAGTCGCTGATTTCCATCCAGCGTGCTTACATTAACACCAACCACCCCAACTTCCTCGGCGCCTCGGCTGCCATGAGCAACGTCGTGTCAAGCAAGCAGGAGCGTGAGCGCAAGCGTCTAGTTCAGGACGAGCGTGAGCGCCGTGAGCGCATGCGTATGAAGGAGCTGGCTAACGGCTCTGAGACTGGTACTAACGAGGAGGATGATGTTCCCGGTTCTCTCCCTGACAAGCGTAGACAGAACAACCTGACTCAGACCATGAACGGCCAGAGAGACCCCCGCGGCATGTCTATTAACACACGCGGTGATGCTAAGCAGGGTGATTCTTTCCTTAACTACTTCTTCGGCAAGGACGGTCCAGGAGGTGCTATTCCGCCTGCCAGTGGCGCCCAGAACTTGCCAATGCGCGGCATGAACAGCCCCACCACCGCCTCTAGACACATGAGCCACAACTCGGAGCCAAACGGTATGGTTAGCCAGAGTATCCGCAGACCTGCCATGATGGATACCCCTCCCCGCGAGGACGACTATGGCCGCCCTTCAGCGGACTCGCCATTTGTAAGTACTAATGTTTGTATCCGACTTGATATCTTGCTAACCCAATATCTACAGGGTCTTCACGGCAACCCCTCTAGCCAGTCTGATGCTACTCTCACGGATCGTGAGGCCATGGAGACTGATCTCATTCGGGCTCTGATTTCGTCGTACTTCAATATTGTCCGTGAGTCTATTGCCGACCAGGTGCCCAAGGCTATCATGCACCTGCTTGTCAACCACTGCAAGGACGTTGTGCAAAACCGTCTTGTCAGTGAGCTGTACAAGGAAGCCCTGTTCGAGGAGCTTCTGTACGAAGACGACGGCGTGAAGAAGGAGAGAGAAAAGTGTGAGAAGTTGCTCGCTACGTATAAGGAGGCTGCCAAGATTATTGGCGAGGTGCTATAGACTGGGCCGATTTGGTAGTACGATGAGGATGACGAGGCGATGTTTCTGATGTTTTTCTTTTTTTTTTTTTCTCTTTTTTTCCATTGTTTGTTTCAGGCTGCGATTTCTTTTCTTTTTTTCTTATTTTTTGCTCATGGTTTTTGCTTTGCAATCAGCTTTCTTTTGAGATTGTGATAGACTGGAAGGGACGCACGATAGTGAGATGGAAGGAGAGACTGGGCGAAGGGGAAGGTGTGACGGGGTTTGTCCTTGTGGAACCACAAGACTCGAGATCCCAGGACGAGGGGCCACTTTTGTCGTCGTACAAGGTGAAGCTACTTCTTTCAAGTTAGATTCTATTGCGTATTGGATTTAATTCGGCTTGGGATCTTGTTTTGTCATCTTTGGATGAGGTCTTGGGGGTCGTGGGTGCCGGTTGGGCACTGTGTATATTATAATTTCTCCTTATTGGAAGGGGAAATCTGACGAGAGGGATTTAGTGTGGATGGTCATGGAAGTGGTTGGAGTGATGATGATTTAGTTTGTTTGCGTATGTAATGGGAGATAACATATACGTCCTTCTCTGGATCTCACTATTTTTATTTGTTGGTTCGTTGTGTGAAAATGCTGTTTATATGATGAACAAAGGCTATATAAAACGTACAGTACTATCTAACAAATCAGCACAATATGTACAAATCTAAGTCTTCAGCGCGTATCGTCTATTTCAATCGATCTTGCAAAGTTGTTCATGGTATATGGCCTAGCCCTGTTTGAATAGTTGCTAACGTTTTCCAGAACGATGCGGTCTCCCCCAGCACCCTTCGACCTGGTTGAGAATGAGGAACTACTCTCACTCTTTTCACCACCACACCTGTTGCCCTTCTGGTGTAGATTATTCATGGCCGAATCCAACGTCTTTTTCACTGAGTTCGGAGACGGTTTACCTTCCTTACGAACCAACTTAGCCTTGCCTGGCAGACCAATATCAATCATTTTCTGCATTCTAGAAGCGGTACTCCTTCGTAGAGCCAAGGCAGCGGCAACACGGAGGTTCTCCTTGTCCTTGTGGATCTTTGATCGGGTGGGAGTGGGTGTGGTGATTGACGAACGAGTGTGAGTGTGAGGAGAGCCTCGAGTAGATGAGTAGGAACTGGCGGGAGTTGTACATTTCTTGATGGGGGAGTTGGTGTGGGCGGGAGGGGGAGTGGCGGGGTTTTGACGGGGACTGGTGGCGTCGGGAAGGCGGCGCCGAGCGGATGGAGGGCGAGGTGGACTGTAGGGGGAATAGGTACAGGGGAGGTAGATGGGAAGATAGTTATGGGGGACTTCCCCTGGAGAACGGGTACTGGTAGATTCTTTAAAGTCTTCGGTATGGGGGGTGGGGATATATGCGTTTGCGAGAAAAGCGACTTTGACAGTCGACAATTTCCTCGTAACATCTCTATACAGATCGACATATAAGCTCGACTCCTCACTGAACCTCAGCGCATCAGTAGACGCAGATGACCCACGGGTAAACTTGCGGGCAGTCTTCGCCTTGGAAATGATTTGTGAAAGAATATATGTATCCGGAAAACTGGTAGAGTTGACGGTTTCTGCATAGCGGGGGTATACAGGGCGAAAACAATCATCTAGACCGCTTTGAAGCCGTTCTTGTAGTTTCGCATCGGGAGGCTCAAAGGCTAGGAAGGCCCAGAGGAGGGTATCGTGGTTGGAGGACCAGTGGGATAGATGGGCTTCGGCGGATGCGTTTGTTAGATCTTGAGTACATAGGCGGCATTGAGGTAGTTCGGAACATGCGAGTCCTAGGAGGAGTGATAGCTGTGAGTGGCCGGTCATGATTGTGAGGAAATCTTGTACTGAGGGGTAACTGTGCCACATGATTGCCATGCTGAGTGTGACAATACCAAGGTAAACGTATAAAAAGCCCGAAACGGCAGCCGGGTCATTCCATTCTTCGTCTAGACATTTGGCGTCAAGGACCTGCCATGTATCAAGAAGTTGGAACCCCGCGATATCGGTGAAGAGGGCTTTACTTTTCGGGTCCAGAGGACGCCGGGGATCTATAAGGTCGTGCGGCTTATACGATTGGCCATTAGGAAGGGGGAATATCCCATGGATAGTAGCACACCATTGAAAGAATTGACCCTGGGGAATCGACCTATTCCGGTCCATAATAGTCTGATGTTCAAAAGACCCCGTACAAACCAAATGCCCAATAACCCCATCCATCCCGCCCATCAAAACCACCTTACACCTTGCACAATAAAACAAAAGCCCCTCCGAAACCGGAACCTTCCCATTCTCCATGAACGCCTGCGCATGCGGATACAAGTCATCCAACGAGACATCCTCCGACTGCGCCTGGTCCTCCCAAACCGTCTTAGGAGCCATCGGGTTAGCACGGAAGTCATCGTCGTCATGGGCCGTCGCGGGGCCTGGCGCGTAGCTAATTTTGCAGAATTCGCGGAGACTGGCGTCTTTGTAGAGGAGTTGGCTGACGAGAGTCATTTCGGAGGGGTTGTGGGGCGGGGTTGGTTGGTGGTGGAGGACGCGGCGGAGAGTGCTTTCTACGAAGACTTCGCGTTGGCGGGTTAGAGCTTTTTCGGGGATGGTGCGTTTGAAGCCGTCATCGTGGATGGTTCGTGTATTGGGCATGGTTGGGTTGATGTGAATTTATGAACCTGGTGACGTTAGTATATACCATACTTTGATGTAGGACAAAGAGGATATAGAGGACTTACTCAGTAGAGTTACCGGAGGAGCTGATACACACCCAATCAACCGAGTCACCTGAGAGAATTCACACGGAGATGTCATATAGGACATGACAGATACATCTTTATATTTTCCATTTTCTATATAAATGGACCCCGGATCATTTGTAGTGTAGAATCTTCTCATCTGGCTGTATCTGGTACCCAAGCGAGAACCTGATGACTTATAAATAACTTGGTAGACGAAAGTCCCATAATCAATCGTATGCAAGCGACCAAATACTGTATATATGATTACTACCATACTACCGTATTCCTAAAAACGTAAAGTAAAAGTTGCTTCATCATCGACTCCCCAGTTTGCCATCCTAATTCTTGCGTCACATGGAATGAATGTTTGTCGAGAATCTTCTAAAGCGCATAGGAGGATCATAGAGAAGAGATGAAACTTATAAATTGAGACTCGACAGTCTAATTGTCTACATCAGACCGATTTTACCGCCATCTTCATCTTAAGATGGCCCTGGCCCACCACTTTGCCGCCGTGACTCCGGAGTTAAACTATTGCCATCCGTTGGGTTATAAAGCATAGCATCCGCCGTTTGAACAGGTCCACTAAAAATCCCCATATTTGGATCAATAGAGAAGGCAGCACTAGATTGTGCAAACTGATCAAAAGCATCCTAAAGAAGAGATATCTAAATTAGCATGTGTTTTCTCGAGGCTTGTGTTACTGCATATATGTACTTACCCAGTTGAGGGACGTCTCTGAGTCCATGGAGCTCATATTGGTGAGCATTGATGTGAACTCGTCGTTTGTATTAATAGGCGGGTACCCGGGATAACTAGTTGGTATGTCTCCCAAGAACCCATTGGGCATTTGCGTGACTGGTACTGGAATGGAAGATTCGGCGGCAGAGAATTTGATATCTTGGTAGCCCTCGAAAAAGGACTCAGGCAGGCCAGTCCCTGACAGGTTCGTGGGATCGTAAAGTATCTCTTCGGGCCGTAATCCTGGAATCAGTGGCGGTGCTGGAATTGATGCCCGGACAAGAGGACCACTGGCAACTGGACCAGTTCCACAAGATTCCAAGATTTCATCCATGGCATCACCATTAACCATGGCTTCATCCAAGTCGTATGATTCTCCTTGGATACTCTTCAACATCACACACAGGATCTTCCCCACCTTGTACGCATCAAGACTGCTATCAACAAAGTCATTCCAGATGTCACGAGTCGTTACCAACGTCTGAATCATCTGTCTCCTTTGTTTCCTGTCCCAGAAACCAATAGGTTTGCCGTTGCTGTTAAGCCTAGACTTGACTGGATCCCGAACGGTCTTGTCACGGTGAAGATCCGAACATATCAAGACGACCGGCAACACAAAGTTCTTAGTAGCCGTCGTTGTGACATATGTTCGGATACTTTCAAGTCTACCACCAGATCTAGACGCCTTGACTAACTCCTGGAGAAGCCCAAGACTTGCCATGGCAGCACCAATAGCAACGGCACGAGAGTGATCATACCTACGGTCCTCCCTAGCCTTGGAAGCGAATCCCCGATGCAGAATGCACCGAATCTTCTGATATGAAATCTCGAGATAATACCGCGAATTTATGTTGTTCAAGTCGGCATCTTCAGGGATATTGCGGGCTCGAAGGCTCTCTGGAAGTTCCTTGTAAATGCGATTTAAACGTTCGTCATATTCGAGAATTTCGTGATAAGCCGGCGGGCGGCTTGCCTTGGATGTGAGTTTGACGATACTACCAAGCTCTACGTAGAACCTGGTCTTGTATATGATTGGAAGAATCGGTGTTGATTCACTGAATGGCCGGGCAGGTGGTAAGACCTTGTCCTCAGGCCCAAAGTCCGCGTCGGTCAGATTAGTTGGGAGTTGAGTGTCACCCTCGTCTGTGTCGATCATGCTTGGTAAGGTTACTTGAAGAGAAAACATGATATCTGCCACACGGACAAAAGCCCAGACTCTTCGGCGCATTTCCTGATGAAATTATTAGT
This sequence comes from Huntiella bhutanensis, assembly GCA_002018275.1. Lineage (NCBI taxonomy): Eukaryota > Fungi > Ascomycota > Sordariomycetes > Microascales > Ceratocystidaceae > Huntiella > Huntiella bhutanensis. The sequence goes on along the minus strand of MJMS01000052.1, from coordinate 124,499 downwards.
ACAATATCCTGACTAAAACATGCATTCAACTTACAGCTTGAAATGGGGTGAACCCAGGGAACCATTTTGCATCCCGGTGGTATCCCATTCGGTATGCTAACCGAACGATCATCCCCATGATCAGATAGTAGCCAAGGTCGGCATCCCATTTGGATGAATATTCGCCGAATAAGTAGAGCAACATTGTCTCAATCGTGTACTCAACGGGTGATGTGTAATCAGCAGCAGCCAAACACTGAACAGTCCGAATTCGATATTCTGCAGCCAATTCAAGTGATCGTCCCTTGTATTCAGGAGGTTCATCCTTCATCTTGTGATAACCAAGCATAGTTAAACACATGACGGAATACACTAGGCCAAGAAACATGACTGATGTTTCTTGTGGTGTCCTCCAATGCTGCGAAAGCTGCATAGTAAAACTGGGGGCATGCAGAAGGTGGGATGATCCGTCAATCGATTCAAAGTACCGCTTAACAAGAGATAAAATTTGCGTCTTGGGTGGTAACTGGGCGCGAAGCTCTTCAATTGACGCAGCATCAACTCCCCGGAGGAAGGCAGGACCGTGTCGAGCTACTGCTGGCCCAGTATCAAGAGCTTTTTGATATCGGTCTTCAATCTCCTTCTTGTGAGCGGCAAAGTAGTTTTTGACTTCACTGATATCGGCCAAGACTGCATGCCAATGTTGCTCTCCAAAGTACATAGACCGACCTTGTTTCTCATCAATCTTCAACAGACCAAGAGAAAGAGCAACATCATCGTTATCCGACGAAGCCTCGCCATCTTCATCGTCCATATGCTCATCCATCTTTTCCGGAGACTCAGTGTTGCCTTTGCTAATAGTGCCCGATGACATAGTGCCACTATTGGGAGATGGGCGACCTGGACTGGGCTGGGCCCCGCCATGCATCAACGATAACACTAGACCTTCGAGTCTGTCTATTCTGTTTTGCATATCATCGGGGGTTTGATTTGCGGCCACTGCCTTTTTTGACCGAGTTGATGGAGTAGCATATGAACATGATGCTGGGTCGGCACCCTCCTTTTTGAGACAGTTTCCACAAGGCCGTCCGCGATCACATTTCCTAGATTTCTGTTAGTAAAATTGCCCCGGGCATCTACAACTGAGCCGGCAGTAAAGCAACAACAGCTTAACTTTCAGCTACAGCGAGTAGGTAGATAGGGTTCTCACAATCTAAATTACGAGGGCATCGTTAGCCAGGTCTGTTCATTTATCGTCAAAACCTCATTCAGACACATTTGTGACTTGGGACTACAAAGACTTACTTTTTGGTGCGGCACGGCAAGCAGTTCAATGGGACTCTGTTGCGCTTACGCACTACGCGGAACTGCTCCTCTGGCGAGTGACTTGATGACGTTGACGGTGTCGGTGCCATAGTTGGTTCAATGTACGATTGGATACGGTTTAGGGTAATTGACCTCAGTCAGCAGTATTGATATCGCGATGAGTGATTCAATTTATACGCCGGGCGATAGGTATAGGTTCGGAATATTCAGGTGTGCAGCTGGAATGACGTGTACCAGGTAAACGAAGAACGGGTTAAGTGAAGGGTTAACCAAGACAAGCTAGGATTCTATGGAGGGGTAATTTCATGAAAAAAAAAAGTTCAAAGACGAGGTTGCAGTTGATAGAGTCAGAAAGTATCTCAGGTATGCCTTGATAGTGGGGGTTGATCATGTAAAAAAAAAAGTGTTATGAGTTAATTAACAATACACAGGCAGGTAGGACAAGGCTAGGTGAATGAGGAACAAGCTGTCACAGAATCATAGTATCAAACTCTCTCAAACCAGATACATATCAGCTTGCGAGCATCCGCTTTGTGTTTAGAAGGCGGATTTAGGCTGACTAAGTCCGGAACGGCCTAGGATTCACCAGCCTAGACGGTCTGATACAACTTTAAACGGAGACGAGTTGCGGGAGATGGTCGATTCACGCGCTTGGAAGTCTTCTCCTATTGTGATGTCCTTGCTCAAGGTCGCGGTTCCCAGCTTACAGTGGAGAATGTCGTGCGAACGGTGGATCCTCTAGGTTCTATTCTCTCCGGCAAAGGCCGGGCTATGCGCCTAACGAAAAGGTTTAAATGCAACTTGATAACCAAAGACTTGTTCTACACATCATCGGAGTGGCACGTTAAGGGGTCCGTGGGCTACCTCATCCCACAAGCCTGGCCAGCCGGTGTTCTACTTCGCGATTGCGCCGCAATATAAACGGGAATTTGCCTTTGCAGAATGGCACATGTCACCCCATTGCAGCCTGGAAATTTGGCTGGAGGATTTGAGGAGTGAACGGAGTCCAGGCCAGGGGGGGTGGGGTCGCTCGGCGTGCCCAAAACGGAAACTATCAAAGAACAACAGGAAGATCGATCGTGCGAACCGGGACAACATGATTGCATGTGGTGAAATTGTTGGTTGAATATAGAAAAAACTCTAGAGGCCGATGTGACGCGAGAAGAAGAAAACCCTCTAGCAAATTGTGGGCTTTCACCAATCTCAGAAACCTACGGGAATCACGCCTCAATCCAGTATTCACCATGATGACATCACCATGTATCATAATCAATCCTCGTCAATGACACCCAAGTCATCAAAGGTTAAAATACCCTTGTCACAGACCCTTAAACGCCACAGCCCTCGCGAGGCGTCCTTCAAAAAAAGCGCCACACCTAAAAGCGGGTATTCTAACACAAGCAGTGCTGTTTCGTCAGAAACTGTGGAGCCACAAGCCCTACTAGGAAATTTGCAAAAAATTGTGCGGTAAATCATCGGCAGATCCTGCAACACTGGCGCTGGCCGGGACGCCGCACACAACCAGCACCCCACATTGCTTTCAACTTGCCCTAGACTTTTTTCACATTCGCACAAGAAGAACCTGTCGTGATCTTCCGCTTGCGATCTTGACGATACCTTAGCAAATTATCCCAATTCCCAGGCCCAGCATAGGACAGTCAGGATGAAGTACATTCATTCGGAAGAGATTCTCACCATCCCCGAGGGGGGTACGTTTTTTTCCCCCACCCGCCCACCACCAAGCCATCGATTTGCCGCCGCCTACGAACCTCGAGATATCCCAAACGACCGCACGCCGTTGAATACCGAACAGATGATATATTTTCGGAATATATACGATTCTTGATGATGAAGACGAGGCGGACATTTGAGATTTCGAGAGGAGGAGGCGGCTGGCGGTGGCTTTTTTTTTCTTTTTTTTTTTGTGGAGGAATGAGTGGCTAACAGCCGAATAGTTAAGGTCAACATCAAGTCCCGCATCGTCACTGTTGAGGGTCCCAGAGGTATGCGAATTTCGATATTTTCAGCCGGTTCCAGTTTCTACGTCAGACGACCAAGGGAAGACCAATTGCAACGAATCGACAACATACGATTTTATCATGAAGATGTCAACCAATTTTCAACATCGCAGTTTTATTTTTGCTCCCGGATACCGCAACACTTCAATCTTTTTTTTCAAACGACATGACCAACCAATTAAGCACCACTAATTCCCACGACTCGACAACGAGCACGCCATCAAATTCCACCCAACATTGCAAACTTCACCAACGTCAAAACCTGCGTCACTGACCCGAAACTGGAAACCGGCCCACCACCACAATCACGTACAATATTCTAACCAAACCCTCCCCAATCAGGCAAGCTTGTCAAGGATCTCAGCCACATTGCTGTCTCCTTCACCGTTCCCAAGCCCAAGACCATCGCCATCGAGATCCACCACGGCAACAGAAAAAATGTCGCCGCTCTCCGGACTGTCCGCACCCTGATCAACAACCTGATCATCGGTGTGACCAAGGGTTACAAGTACAAGATGCGCTACGTCTACGCCCATTTCCCCATCAACGTCAACATTGAGAAGGATGGCGAGACTGGCCAGAACGTTGTCGAGATCAGGTACGGTGATATTGAATATGGTGGGGGATTAACTGGGTGAGATGTACATGGGATGACTCTTTTGGTCGTGTGCGTCATGGAGCTCCGATGCGGACTTTCAAGACCATGATGCACGCAACCACAGGGGTCTAAACATCCTCCATGCCATCCCATCCCAGCCCGATCCCTACCCCATGACTTCCCCTCCAGAACACCCCCACTAACCAAACCCCCAGAAACTTCATCGGTGAGAAGATCGTCCGCCGCGTCGTCATGCGCGTCGGTGTCGACATCGAGATCTCCAAGTCCCAGAAGGATGAGCTCGTCCTCTCCGGTAACTCCCTGGAGGCTGTCTCCCAGTCGGCCGCCGACATCCAGCAGATCTGCCGTGTCCGCAACAAGGATATCAGAAAGGTGAGTTTCCTATTTTTCACTACCTGTCTACATTCACACAAGCATACTAACAATCTTCGCTCTCCCTCTCTAGTTCCTTGACGGTCTGTACGTTTCCGAGAAGGGCAACATCGTTGAGGAGGAGTAAATTCCCCCATCTAACTAGCTGTGGTCATTCTTGCGTAATACCGGGTTGATAAAAAAAAAGAATCAAAGAAATTCGGGGGACACGCACAATGTTTTTTGTATCATGTATGTTTGTTTTTTCTATCACGTTTGTTTGAGGGTGGGAGGAGGTCATTATGCTGTCCATCGTGGTTTCTGGTTCTGGCATATTTCGCTGTTGTTTTTTGGACAAACGGGGGGATTCTGCCGTTTTCTTATCAGATACCTAAAAATCGAAGAGAAGTTTTTGTTAAATGAAAAAAAAAAAAAAAAAACAAGCAAAAGAATATGTAAGGGACGAAGAAAGTGAAGATCGAGAAAAAAAGTGCAAACAATAAGAGTCATTTTTAAGATTCGGCAAACAAGGTTTTTATATAAACACGGAAAACAATGGGTCAGAAATGGCAAACACCCGAGCCGTCAGGGTCAGGAAACTCCGAAAAAAGACGTGGAAATATCAGAAAGATAGTCACGTATGACTAGAAAAGAAACATTAAAAAAACGCAGACATGAAAGCGTAGTGAGTTATAAGTACGTGTGTACCCAAGAGCCCACTCATAAGAACCCTTCAAAAATACCAAACAATAAAGAAATACACATCGAGGCCGTTACAACGACACCAAGTCGTCTTCACCAGAAAGTCCATCTACAAAGCAGATTCAAACACCGAAGTCGCCTACCGGTAACTGTGACGCGACTCACTCCGAGCACGAGACTCTCTCCGGGGTCTCGATGAACTGCGGTGGACAGAAGGGCTACGCGCGCGACTTTGCGATCTGTGCCTACTAGGCGCTCTCGAATAGTCACCGGAAGCCCTGCTGGACTGTGAGCGGCGGGTATCGCGAGTATCCCGAGTTGCATAGGTGGCTTGGCTGATATGGCTACGGCTAGGGGCGCCGCGGGAGCGAGAACGGGAACGGGATGAGTGGCGGCGACCGGCTCCGGAACTGGATGTGTCTGTAGGAATTTGGTTAATATTTGGTAGGATTTAGGGATGAGACGAGTGACTTACATTCGTTTTCGTAGGATGAGTACATGGATTGCGATTCGCGAGGAGGCCGCTTATCCTTCTTCATGTTCATCATGGTAAGCATAGTACCAGCAACACCGGCAAGACCCAACCAGCCAGCCTTGGAGGACTTCTTATTCGCCTTCTCATTGACGCTTTCACGACGGCGACTATCACTTCTACGGTGGTGACGGGCGGCAGCAAGACCAGCGGCACCCGCAGCAGCAGCCATAGCAGCATTGCGACCAGCGTGACTGTGGTGGTTATTGTAACCATCAGAAGAGTATGATTCGTAATCCTCGACAACAATGTCACTACCACCACCATGGCGACTACCACCACTACGACGGCTACCGAAGAGAGACATCCAAAGACCGCGAGCGACGCAGCAGAAGCAGAGAAGAGCAAGGAGACCAAGACCGACGACACATCCGATGACAATACCGGCGATAGCTCCACCGCTTAGAGACGTGCCGGTGTCGGAATCGGCAGCGGCTGTTCCGGTGGTGTGGCCGGCGGTGGTGGTAACGGTAGATGTTGGGCGGAAAGGAGCCGAGTAGATTGTGGTTACAGTGCCAGAAACCGTAGTAATGATTGTCTTTCCGGAACCGTTACCGGACTCAGAGGTAGTAGTAGCAACGGCGGCTGTAGTGTCGCTAGCCATACACTGTCCGTCGTAAGCGCAGTATTGCCAACTAGCACAGCAGATACTACCACAGGCAATCTCATTAGACGCTGGAGTACAAGTGCCAGTAGCGGCGGCGGCTCCGGTGACGGTGCTAGTGTATGTTTCCTGTTCAGTCCAGGTAGTAGTATAAACATCTGGCATTGGTGCTGGCGTAGGGAAAGCCAGAACTGTGGTGGCGCCGAAGCCCAGGGCGGCCAGGACTAGCCGGGAGGTATTAAACAACCTCATTGTGGAATATGCCGGCGCGGGATGTAGCGAGAGTCGACGTCCGGAGTTCAATTGGGGTAAACTGCGAACAAGAGGAATGCTTCGAGTAGAGCGGTAGAAGAATTCCAATGGCTGGGAATATTTTTATGGCGTATGTACTATCCTAGTAGTAGCGGTAGATGTCGCGTGGACGTGGGGGAGGAAAGAGTGATGAGGCTCAAAGACTAAGGAGCACGTAAGTAATGAACTAAGACTGAACGAGTGCAAGTCCTAGAAATGGTATGTTGTATAAACTGCGGAGCCAAAAAAGAAGAAATATAGACACCACGATCAAAGTACAAGGAAAAAGAAGGAGGGAGGGGAACTTAAGAGGCGCGTAAAAAGCTGAGAGGCCCGCCCATTAAATGAAGAAAAAAAAAAACGAATCAAGGTCCGTTCTTCTTGGGCCTACCCTTCCTTCCTTTAGATGGTGTGTCGGACAGGACCCTCCTTCGAGAAGTCTAGGTCAATGTGCAAGTCAAGTCAAGGTCCCTTCTATTCCAGATCTCGTTTGTCGGCAGGAGAGAGGGGTCTAACCAGTGTATACAAAAGCGGTTGTAAGGCCCTGTTTTAGACGTCCATCGTGGCCATTTACAGACCACAGGCCTATATCTTCAATGAACCAGGGGGATAAAAAACCGACCAAGAACCTGCGCGGCTAGAAGATAGCCAACCCGATGCAACGCACGCATCATGGTCTGGTTACTTTGGTTACCCAGGAGTTGTAGGCGCTATAGCAACGACTGACAGCCAAGCCTAGACCTAGGAAAACTAGCTTTGACAGAGCAAATAAGGGAACATTGTGTAAGTCCCAGAGAGGAAAAGTCAGTGTCTTGTAGAATTGTGATGACGCTTGTTTGTCGGTAGTCGGACTGTGAAACGGGGAATATCACGATGACCAACAGAAAGGGAAATGAAATACGTAGTGCTGACGAGGTGTGGATATGGCGAAGGAGAGATTTCTAAGGACCTGTTCGGGAGAGTTGGTTTGTACACACATAATAGACTGACCGGGCCGATATTACTGGCTGGAAATATAGTGGGTGTACAACAGCTCATAGGCCAACATGGAAGATTTCTAGGCTGTCAGTATTCAAAGGAACTTGAGACAACGATGAACGCCCAGACTAGATGCTCTGCCCTACCACTTTCGGCTGATAAGTTTCTGTCTGTGAGATGCGGCACAGCGGAGTGAGATTTTTATTTACTTTTGGATCACACTCATTTCTGTATTAGGATGTTTTAGTCTGCTGCTGAGCAACCAGGTGATTGTTCATTGTTTAGAGCTTCATTATACGAGCTAAGTTGTTTCATTCTAATGACTAAAATGATTAAGCAGAGTCAGAAACTTTGAGTGAGAAACAATCGACTATGACTACTGAACGAAGTGAGATGTAAAAAGGTAAAACGGCAAAAAGAACATACAACACCGGGTATTCGCACGTGGTCACCCACCGTACTACTAATCCAGCGCTCTGTGGCTTGACTATGGGGGAGCAGACGGGACCCCGTATTTTCCGCAGGCTATGGTCGTATGTGAAAGATGCAAGCGTAAAACTGGGTTATATACTCTCTTAGTTGCAAGTTTCCGGCCACAATAGTGCATACAATGCGAATGGAGACTCCTTCAGGCCCTACCACCCGGAATCATCCCACACATACCCGCACCGCCGCCCCAACTCCGGCCTAAACCGACGAACCCACTCATCCGGATCCTCTCACACTACCTACCGTCACAATATTACTTCCTCCCCCCCCATCAAGACCCTAAACACGGCTCCCCGCCACTTTTCCGCCCCAAAATGCGTGGCAATTTTTCCCCCCAAGTGAGGCGGTCAACTGCAACAACCAGGGCCTTCCAGCTCCATACACTCCACACAAATGACTTGCTCGCGAGCGAATAGCTGAACCAACAGGCCTAACTCGGGCATATAATACGGCGGCTACATTGGTGCTTTGACACTTGCGGTGGGCGGATTACTTTACCTTAGTGGACGCGTTGTGCTCATTCATTAGTTGGAATCTTAGGGCGAAAAGCATGATTTGCGATTCATGAATTATTCACCTTACCGATTAGTGTCGTCATAGAAGCCCACCTCGCTAACCCGCGCGTCACCCGTCGGTCATCCCGCTTCATGTTGTACGCGGCACAGCATTTCCCAGAATCTAGTTTCCCCGATTATCTCTCCATTCTCAGTCGTCGCCCCTGAAACAAGAACCAAGAACCCAGAAGAATCGAAAAAAAAAAAAAGTCTCCTGCGCAAAAAGCCTCGTTCAAATGGCAACCTTTGTCCCCCTCCTCCGCGACATCCTCCCGATGATAATGCCCTCGTCCGTCCACATTCAAAAGGCACCTCCGCGTCCGCGGACACCTCCACCGCCGAGTTCCCCGTTAGCACTTCCCGCGCCTGTGTCCGGGCCGCCGCCGCCGCCGGTTTCTATGTTGGCGGCGGAGGATCCGGCTGTTATTTACAATTTGCCGCAGCCGTCGCCGTTTGATGCCCCGGGGGATGCGGCGTATCCGCCGGTTAGATTGAGTCCTGGGGGGTATGCGCCGGCGGCGTTGGATTATGATTATGCGAGGAGTACGGGGTCGCCTTATTTGAGGGTGGGTTCGCCGGATTCCGATGGCCCGAGGTTGGGGAGACATAGAGTTGAGGATGAGGGTGATTTGGAGGGATTGGATTATAGTGATGATAGTGGACCGCCTACGCCAGACTATCGGAACAAGGAAATTCCGGGACAGTCGGCACTGAGAGTGACGAATCAGTTGGTTAACAGGAATGATTACATGTGTGCTTCTGGTATGTTTGTCCAGCAAGTTCAAGTACCCAAGTACCCAAGTAAACTAACAACCATCAGCCCTAGAACTAGACGCCCATTCACATACATCCATCCGTCACCACGGCGAACAAGGTAAAACATAAAACACATACAAGTTCATCTCCAAAACCAAACTAACACCCCCAGAAACAATCGTCTTCGTCATCGCCGGAACTCTCGTCCTCTCCACCAAATCAAACTTAGAAGAAGACCCGCAAACCCACCTCGTCACCAAAGGCGACTTCATCTGCATTCCTCCGTGGACAGAACATCAACTTCACAACAACACCGACGACCCCGCCTCCTGGCTAGCCATGCGGAACGCTGCTGTTCCAATTACCGTTGACTTGGTTGACTGGGGTGAGGAGGAGATCGAGCCTCTTGTGACGGACTCTGACTGAGCTGTTGATGGCTTAGTTTGGGTGTGATGATTAATGTTTGTTTTGTTTCTGCTATTGTGTTTTGTAGTTTTGTGTTTGAATAGAAGCATGATTTCTGGTTATCCTACTACATATAGCTTTACTCTGAGTCTCTTGACTTGTCGTCTATTTTACCATTGACATGTGACTTTGACCGATGGAGTCTCGATATGCCTAATCCAGGGGTCACTGTCTCCACTTTTAACACCTCAGTATAACCCTCCATCCTTCAAAATCCATTTTGCAAACCCTCACGCAACAGCCCAACCGCTCTGACGCGGGCAACTGCATCTCGCATCAGGTTGTCACAACCACCCACCAGCCTTGCGCCGCCCTGCATTTTCTCTTTCCATGCTTCCATCACTTCCCTTCTGCATCCCTTGATCTTCACTCATGTACATTACATACATACATAACTTCCCCATTACCATTCCTTCCTTCCTCATCCACAACCCACTTTATCCTGCAGCGGCAGGACCACTCTGTTCAAGAGATAGATCGGCTAGGACATATCGAGAAGCACACATTTAACCGTGGAAATGACCACCTCGTGGCTCCTGGTACCCGCTGCTCTGCCGGCTATATATCTCGCTTATCTCGACTACACGCTCTCCACCCGTCTCCAACGAAGCACGACATCCCGTCGAACAAAGTCCATCACGCACTCCCTGCACACCGGCCCCCTCACGCCAGACGACCTCCCCAAGTCCCTCCCCGCTCACATCGTCGCCTCCCCAACCACCTACCTCCTCATCCGCACCCGCATCTCCAGTAAACCCGTCCCCGCAAGCCTCCTCCCCTCCAAATACCGACCTGGCGCCGGCCCCCGGAAGCGCAGTTCCAGCCTAAGTAGCTCGGCCTCCTCTCTAGTCGACGGCGACCGCGCAAGTGAAGGGCGCTTAGTCGTGGGCTATGCACGGGGATTAGCGGGGGCTTTCTCTAGACTGCCTACTACACATGTCATGAGGTCACTACTAGAGGAGCCGCGACGCGGGACATTGGATGGCACGTTTGCTAGCAAGAGTAAGATGAAGGTGGGAGATCTAGTCGGCGGCGTGTATAGAGTATCCTACCGCGATTCAAGACGCATTGAATACCTCCTTGAACAACCCGAGGTCTTCAAAGGCATGCCCGCTCTCAACGGGCTCGTCGTAGCTACTGTGGAAATCAAAGAAGGCCGCATGGGCGGCCGCCGAGCTGACGGTGACGCTACCGTCGTCTTCGTCAATGAAACCTGGATGTGGCGGAAACCTCACGAGGGATACACCCTCCTCGAAACAGTCATCGGCGGTTGGATTCACCGGCTCGCTACCAGCTGGGTTGTCGCCAAGGGTGTGGAAACCCTTGTGTCACCTAGAGGGTTCTCATAGTTCTCATAGGTGGTTGTGATTGGGAATGGGAAAGATGAAGGTTATGTGCCATAATGGGTGAAAGCGTTGTTAATGAATATATTTGATGATATGATTATGATAATGATCACATGGATAGTTGTATTCTGATGTACGTGGGTATAAACTAGGTTTGTCGAATGATCCAGTCGGCGGCTGCTTTCCCGGCTATCCGGCCGTACACGGCACATTCAAGGAGTGAAGAGCCGCCGAGCCGGTTATCCCCATGTAACCCACCGGTGATTTCTCCCGCGGCAAAGAGCCCCGGGATTGGAACTAACTCGCCCGTCGACTCATCCTTTCTCAACACATGTGCCTGTGTATCAAACGCTACCCCGCCCATAGTAAAATGTACCACCGGAGTAACCCGTCCAATATGGATAACAGCATCTTCAAACCCCGGATCTGAAGGGTCTAAAGTCCAATTACCAAAATGTGTCCGGCCATAAGGATCCTGTTTCTCCCCCTTGACTATCCGCGCATAATCTCGAATAGTCTCCTGAACATCCCCCGGCAACTCGCCCACCCGCATCTTCTTAAGTAACCCCTTCCACCTATAAAAGCTCAAATGGCTCTCCGCCGCAAAACTCGCCCCCGGGTCCAAAAACAACCTAACATCCCACATCTGCGTATCCGACCTCGCCACCTTCTCCAGCCCCATAATCCTCCCACTAACCGTCTTCCGATCCGCCATCTCATCAACAAACCTGCGCCCCCCACTATCCACCAGAATCCCACCTACCCCCCTCAACATCTCCGCCGCCAGAAACTTCTGAGCCTTGGCTTCCTCGCCCGGCTGGACGAACCCCGTAGGGTGAATTTGTACTGCGTCCATATCGACCAAGACGGCACCTACGTCAACGAGGATTCCATGGGCGCCGGGACGTTCCTCGGCGGTGGCGGGGAAGTTGGTTAGGTCGGGGCGGTAGCGGAATAGAAGGCCGTTTGCGTCGCCTGCAAAGCCACCTGTTGCAAAGACTACAGAGCCGGATATCCTTTCTGTCCAGGCGACGCCGCCTGTGTTTGTGCGGACGAACTCTACGCCTGTGACTGGGGCGCCGGGGACGTCTCGGTCTTGTACCAGCTTGAGGACCTCTGAGGCGGGATACATAGTAAAGTACTCATTCTTCTTCAACTTGCCCAAAAACGCCGTAATAAGGGCGGCCCCCGGCGGTGTCTGACCCGCCCCTCTATGCGTCCTTGCAACAGAGTGTCCCCCCAAGGCCGCCACAACCGATAAATCCACTCCAATCTCATCAACCAACCACTCCACCGTACCCTTCGACTCCCCCGTAAGAACCCTCATAAGACCCTCCCTATCCACCAAACCATCAGCAAGTCTCCCCCCCGCACTCCTCTCCGTATCCGCCAAAAACTCGTCATCCCCCGGAACCCCCGCCGCCTTCTGAAACCGTGTATACGCCCCGTTTATCCCCGACGACGCTTTAATACTGTTTCCGCCAGCCCTCGGACTCCGATCTAGTAAACACACTCTAGCACCGGATTGTAAAGCCGTGTAAGCTGCCGTTAACCCAGCTAACCCTGAGCCAACGACAATAACTGGTTTCGGTCGGATTACCGTCATATCAGCAAGATTGGTAACAAAAGTATATGGATCAGGATATACAACAAATGCCAAAAAGATAGTCAAGATGGACAACAAAGTGAAATATAAAAGCCGTTTTCCTCCAACAAGATACATAACAAACCGGGCCAAAGGGTCTATAAGTAAAGATAAGATTCCAAATGTATGTACATACTCCAAGGTCACATGTCCATTCATCAACGTACAAAAAAGGGGATCTAAGCTCGTTTATATCACCCTGCATACCCCAAATCCCGCCATATCTCCAATCGGCCCTGTCCAAAGTAAACTCGCCCCATTTCGCAAAAACGTGCGACACCGGCCAAACATCACCATCTCACGTCCCCGTCATACGATCAGCCCACCGCCCCGCCCCGCCGTCCGGCGGCCCGGGCTCTCAGCCTTCAAGATCGTCGATTCCCAGAACCTTCATCACAAGGTCCCTTCACCCGCTCGCTTAGCTCAGTTGGTTAGAGCGTCGTACTAATATTCTATCACGAATATCAAGTAATGCGAAGGTCGCCAGTTCGACCCTGGTAGTGAGCAACCCTCTCTTTTTGCCCCGTCCGTCTGTCCCTCTTAATGTTGGACGATGTGATGTGATGTAATGTAATGCATGCATGTAACAGCGGAATAACGTGTGACATGTCACCTCTTTTTGCATGTGATATTACATGTTTCGCCTCACTAGTCAGTCAGCCACACTATGGAATCAATCATATTCATATCACATAAAAACCGTGCAAAATACAGAAAGCCAGCCCGAATCCTAAATCGTCCAAGTCATAACACATAATGATGAAGCTCCGCAGATGCCAACCCATATGAACCCAAGAAAACAAAACCTCTAAAAACGCCATTCCCGTTAGCCGCCCAACCTTTTGAGTGTCCCATACTTCCTTTATATATCTCTTTTTTTTTGTCTTTTTTGTTTTTGTTTTTTTCTTTTTTTTAATTTTCTTGTTTTTATTCCTTGTTTCTTTTCCTTCATCCCAAAAGAAGCCCGTCTATAAAATAACCTCCTCGCTCCTTTCTTTCCTCCTCTAACACACACCAGAATATCCCGAAAATACCTTCTTAGCCCCCTAGGCAATATCAGCATCTTCAACCTCAGCCTTCACCTGCTCAACAAGCCCGTCCAACACAAACGGTCTATCAATGGTAGGGTGCGCCTCACCACCCTCCGACGCCGTTGGAGCCCCGGGAGTCCATGTCTTCTCCTTAGCCTGTTGCTGGCCCTCCTCATGAGAAAAGGCACACTTGGGGTTCAAGCATGGCGTGAACCTGCACTTAACCTTGACATGAGTAAATTGGCAGTCGGGCGTCGAGCAGTTAGCCCCGTTGGTGCATAGCGGCGCCTTGGGATGTCTAAAGGGGCAGTTAGACCCGTTAGTGCAGTTAGGGAAGAACTTGCAATCTTGTTCCGACTGGTGGGCCAAACGGGCCGCTGGTGAAGGATGTCTACCAGCACACTTCCAGTTCTTGCACGCCGCACCAAAACTACACGTATCCTTAAGATCGACCGTGGTACCTGGTGGCGCGGCAGGTGACGCGTGTGCGAATTTGCAGTCCTTATTCCGGCAGCTCTGGTTAAATCGGCACATGTGGTCTTCGGGGTTAACAGACTCGCGCTTAGCGCCCATGTCAACGTCCTCGCCATTTTCGCCAGCCTCAGTCTGCATCGCATCGCCCTCTTCTGGGTTGGTATTCCGGTCCTTGTTCCACTGGTTGTTGTTATGCTGTCCGCCCCGGTTGTTGAAGTTACCTCCCCGACCACCACGGCCGCCACGGCCACCGCGTCCGTTGTTTTGTGACATCATCTGTTGTGAAAGCTGAGCCATCATGCGGTTCTGACGCTCAAGAAGAGCAAAGAGGTCCATCTGTGAAGGCTGACCATTAGGGCCCATAGCACCCGGCATAGGTCCACCCATGGGCATACCACCAGGGCCGTTCATCTGATTCCAAGCGTCTTGGCTGATAGCCAACATACCGGCCTGGAAGTTGCGATGGTTCATGTTGTTGTTGCGGCCACCGCGGCCGTTGTTGTTCCGCATGTTGTTCATTCCGTTAGAGCCACGGTTGTTGTGCGAAATGCGGTCGTTACCACGCGTGCGGTGAAGGGCGTGATCACCAGTTCTCTGCATGCCGTTGTTCATGCGACGGTCGCGACCGCGGATATTCATGCCGTTGCCGCTGTTGTTGTTGCGCATTGATCTAGGACCAGTTGGACTACAAACAAGAGATCAAAGGTTAGTACGATTGTGTTGAGATCGGTGCGACATGACAAGCATTAGTATCCTGGGTATCCTAGGTAAAAGGCTTGTGACTTCTTCCATTGATAATATCAGATGAAAAACGAAGCAAGCTAGACAATCACCAGCGATGAAACAGCAACCAACCATGCAGGAGGGGTAAAGTACTTACGCATGCAATTGGGAATCTTGACCCATCATGTCCATGCCATCCAGATCCGTCATTTGTCCATCTCCCATATCCATACCCGCCTGGTCCATAGCCTGATCCGAAGGCCCATCACCCCCATTCAACCGCGTATTCTGCGACTCCACCTCATTGAAAAGCCACTGAGTGAAAGCCGCAACCAGAGAATCATCAATAGCACCACCAAGTAAATCCGAAGCAATCTCAGTAGTAATCTCATCCGCTGACCGCCCGTTAACCAACATCAATACCACATACTCAGCCAGCGAGGTATCATCAGCATCACCACCACCCCAGCCGGCTTCAAGCAGCTTAGCCTGAATAACGGCAGTCAACGCATCAGCCAGTGGCGTGTTAGGCTGAATCTCAATCATTGTGAAAAAAAAAAATGTGTCGTATGGGAAATGTCCGACTGGAATTTAAAATCGCGGTGCGTCTCCTATGAGTAAAACGAATGTGCGTAGGAGAAGGCTGCTTGCTTCTCGGGCGTAACAAAGGGAATCAACTGGGAAAACCTAACAACGCGAATAAACCGAAAATTGATCAAGAAACGATGGAAAATTGACGATTTGTCGCGGGTAAGTCGATGTATTGAATTGGGAGTCAAAGAGAATTTACGAGAAAATAAAAGAAAAAGAAAAAGCTTAGATAATTGGATCAGGCAAGCTACAAGACTACCATTTAACGTTAACCCTGGATCAGGGTTAAAAGTGAGGCGTGACGTTAGCTGACTAAACCGGGATCTTGTAGTTTCAAGACTTCGAGCGACCAATCAAGATGCCGGGCTATAAGAAATATGTCTATTAAATCACAATCTTTATGTGTAGATTTCCAATTACGATCGATCCCCGCCTCTTTATGAAAAAAAACGCGCCGCCTTTAAATCCGACACGCCTAAACGCACGTCAAAACGCATGTCCTGAAACCCTAAATAACCCCCATTGTGAGCTCCGGCCTCTATCCCATATTACTCTTCCTCCCACCTTTCCGCCTCCAACTCCGCCTGCCACAATCTATTTGCTGAATCTGAAATAACCTTTGCCTTGGCCCAGATTTTCTCCATGTACTTTGCTCCGTCCTTGCTATCCGATGTCTTGAGCTTATTTGGCTGTGCCTGCATTAGAACCGGCATGAGTTCTCCCGGACTGGCATTTGCAACGGCCGCGATAGTCTTTAACCCGTTTTCCCAGAAGATTCGTGCGGTCCGACTCTTGACAAATGTAATCTTGGCTAATTCGAGAAGTTCCGCGCTACCGCCTGCTCGTAGTCGGTCGGTGAAATGGTCGAGTACCGCCCCGAGAGCTCCCCATCCCATAATCTCGCAGAACTTGACCATACCAGCTGCAAAGCCCTGGCTTGTCTGCGCCAGAGTCTGCACCATTCCGCGGGGCATGTCGAACTTGCGTGCCACTACATGTACTGGGATCTCGGAGCATAGGTCCCGCAGCTGAAATGCGAGGTATAATCGTTTGAAGATTCGTGCCTTTTCCCGCTCTTCGTCTGTTGTCTCCCGTAGTGGTGCTCCTTGTGATAACTGAATTACTTCGTACATTCTGATACCAATGGCTTCCATGACCCGTAAACCTGAATCATTGAGTTGCTCGGCCTCGTTCATGAAGATCTGCCAATTAACCGTCACCTCAGCCACGTTGACTGGCGTAAATGTATAGAGAACATGCAGGTCACTATCCATTACAAAAGACTTGAGTGCTCGCTGCATTTCCCGGTTGATAAACAACCCATCCTCTGGATTGAAAGACGAGGCAACAATCGCCTTGCCAAGTTTCGTGGCAAGATACTCGTCCTTATTCGCATCAAATATGACCACCTCAAGGCGCACCAGCTCGTTAATGCATTTGCGTGTCAACTCCGATATGTTGGTATCCGGATTAGCGGCAAATAGGAGAGTTTTAGAAAGATAGTCATAAATGGAGTCGAACGAGGCAACCAAGCGAATAGAAATAGCTTCAAGAAGTGCTCTATAAGAATCAACAAGTCAGTCACGTCCTTATATATACACAACACAAGCCTCCACCACGGAACCAACCTTTGTACCCGTCTCTCGTCCGTGTTCAGCGAACTGGAGATTGCCGGTAAATCAGCATGCATCAGGTCCACCACATGTTCCAATTCTGTTTCTCGGCAGCACAAATACGTCTCACCAACTTCGTCCTTTCCCTTTCGGCCAGCCCGTCCACGCATCTGTCGTAGCATAGACGGACCGACAAAGTCACGACCCATTCGTGCATTATGCAGGACTACTCTCCGGGCTGGCAAGTTTATTCCAGCTGCCAAACTGCATGTAGCTACACAAACCTTGAGTACGCCCTGATCATAAGCTGTAGCAATAAGATCTCGCTCTTCGGTCGTAATGCCAGCATGATGGAACCCAACTCCGAAGGGGATTGTCTCCTCTAACACGTGATCCAATCCAGTTGGTAGGGCCCTTAAATCCTCAAGTAGATCAAGTCGCGGTTCCAGAACACGCAGAGGTAGCGCCGATGTATCAGGAAGGGCCCTGCTGATCCAGCGCGCCACTGTCTCACATCCCGTCCGACTACTCGAAAACACCAGACAACCATAGTCCGCATTGGCGGTTTCACACGCCAGTGCAACGACGGCATTAAGTACAGGATCCTGGAACTCGCGGTGGACAGATGGTCGAATGGCGCGGATCGGTCGCGGTTTTTCGTCGGCTGGTATCTGCGAGGCAGCGCGGAGCTCATGAGCTGTACTGAGAAGACTAAATGTGTTGGCAGCAGGGAATATTTGGCTATCATATACAAGATGTTCATCAATGGGAACTGGTCGATATTTTGTGACGTAGGCGTGACCACCCACCCAGTTTCCGAGCAGGTCAATGTTCTAGAGACGTGTGTCAGATAGGAGAGTCAGATAGGAGAATCAGATACAAGAGTGTACATGGTGCACATGTGGCACGGCGGGCGACAGCGGTCAAGGACGTACAGAGATGGTTGCACTCATTCCAACGATCTGAACAGGCTGTTCGAGAGCCAAGAGTTTAGACGTCAGAAGTTCCATTAGATATCCACGATGAGCATCGTCAATCATATGAATCTCGTCCAACACTACCGCTTTGAGGTCTGATACTATACCCTCTTCGATAGCAGCGTTGATCATGGAGTTTGCTTTTTCGATGGTGCATACGGCGATTTCAAAGTCGTTCCATGTAGCTTTGACCTTGGAGCCACCATGAAAACCAACCACGCGAACTGACTCGGCATCGGCACGATCTCGCCACATATTCCGGGCTTTCTGCTCCGGAGTCTGGGTACCTCCGGGTCGTATCAAATTCTCTACTAGTAAACGTAACCAGCGAGTCTTTTCGTTGACTAATGCTACGTATGGAAGCACCAGAATGGCTTTGGCTTTTGGCTCATGGAGGACTCGTCGTAACATCAAGACTGTTGTCCAGTTAGTAGGGGCTTCAATGTGAGGCAGAAAGCTCATTCATTTCAAGATCTTACCCTCGGCTACCAATGATTTACCGCCTCCTGTTGGTGCACTATATATCAAATTCTTTTCTCCGGAGAGTACATCTGGTGCAAGCAAGCAGTTCCGTTGCCATGGATATATAGACTTGACACCCAAATTCTTGAAATTGGTCACCAACTGTGTCGGCAAGCCAAATGCAACATGGCCCAAACCAAGTGTTGGGTCGACAATCTCGGTTGGTGTAGCAGCTATTAGTTTGCGCTGTGAATACTCGCTGGTACCGTCACCCATAATGTGAACGTCAGGTTCGTCACCGATAGCATCATCATGACGTAACACGGCAATCTCACTTGGTGTAAGTCTGGGTAACTTTGATGGGCGATGTAATGGTAATGGGGTGGCTTGACCCCGGGATGGCGGGGCAGGCATAGGACGCTTATTCTCTTTAATACTGATGCCGGGGGTAAAGGCTTCTTCCAGCGTACGTTTAACACTGACAATGGCAGGCTTTGCAGAACGAGCCGAGTCTACCGATGTAGTGTGCCATATTCCCCGTTTTGTGGGGTCATTTCCCGGAGCTGCCATGTTAAAATAGAGGTAACAGGTATATGTATGTATGACGTGTTGTATAATAGAATATCACGGGGTATTGACGGGATATCAAAGGACATCAAAGGAGGCAAGATGTAACTTGAATGTCCCTGGTCAGAACCACTCGCTGCAACGGTACAGGGTTAAATAAAGCCACGCGGCAAACAAGCAACAAACAAGTAAAATGTGCACTTCTATAGATGACAGATTCTATGACGGAATCAATGCTTCAAACGGACACTCAAGAGAAGGAAGAGCCATCAATGAGGTCATTCCCTGTTTCGGTCAACAACACCAGGTTAATTAATGTGTACAGCTGACATGCAACGTTTGTCAGCTGGCACAGCACAAAGTGACGTGGGTGACAAAGGACCAACAATGGTTTCTTGCCTTGGTGTGGAATGGGTGGTTGGTTGGTTACGTGCAATCAAGGATTTCGGGAACAAGACCAGATTTATCCTCAAAAGATACGCGAGTAACACACACCAGGTACATATGAAAAAAAATGAAAAAAGCCACTCAAAAGGACTTTTTGGTCAGTCAGCCAACAGTCAAATCAAGCGACCACGGCGGAGATTGGCCCCTGGTGCGATTGGCCCCTGGTGCGATTGGATATTTCCTAGACTGACCGCCAGTTCCACCACGATGACGTCTACGCAGGTTTTTTGTAAGGAAGTTGGCAGGAAGATGTGAAAACAACCAGAGATCCGTGGGTGAAATCTGGTTTCTGTAAATAATATGGATATGTCTACTTCTTTGAGGATATTTCTAAACTCCCCGTTATCTACATACCAAGTGACCGGTCGTCAACCTAAGCTTTCTTACTTTGGGTTGTGGTGATCGGGACCCTAGGATAACCCTCTTTCGCAAGGGAACCCCCCGAAACGGAAACGTGCATCCCCGTGCGCAAGTGACACTGATCCAGGCGAACTACCAACAACACAGGGTAAACAGGCTGACGGGTTGACGGCCCAGAAGACCGACCGAGGAACCAGTGATGAAAACGTCCTACACACAAAAAACACAAGAAAAGTTCACAACGACACAGGTCTCACTCTGCAGCCATGACAAACATGCACACGACTCAAGACCTCATGGTGATGCATAAGACGACACGTCGATTCGGCAGCTTCCCCTTATCCGCTGTCGACCTTTTGTTCCTTCTCTTGATGATCCCTGCTATATACCCACCAAGCCCCATGCACAGAAATTAAGCCCTGGATGGGGAACAACGTAGCTAAGCAGCGCAAAGTCGGCCAGAAAAGCCGAAGCTGGTTTCATTCGTTGTTTGGTCAGTAGGGTAGAGAAAAGGCTTGTGGCAAGGCTTATGGCAAGGCTTGGGTTGGCAGGACGAGGCTGTCAATTGATGGATTTGTAATGTTTTCGGGAAAGAGTCACTGGGTAGATGGTAGAATGCACTAGATTACGTCTAGAAAACACTGATAGGCTACATATAGACATGCATATATACATGTGCAGCCATACATGTACTATAACCAGGATCCAGGTCCCGAAGCTGCATCTTGTTCACATTGCAGAAAGTCAATGGTAAAAACTACAAAATACTGCATTGCTACCATGGGAAAATCCTTCAAGCGTGCACACGAGCCCTTGTATTTTTCTTGGTGGTTTCAGTGAACAATGGTAGGGTTAGGGGTAAAGAGATATACCGTGTGCACCGACCGATTTTACAGGGTGGAAGGAGATAAAAAAAAAGCAAAGTCGGAATTAAAAAACGTCTGTTCGTAAAGCGGAAAACGAGGTTCTAGGAAATGATGGAGTGGGTTTTTATTTTTTATTTTATGATATTGATGATATGTTGTCCGAGTTTTTATCGGATGTTTTGAGAATGGGTTATGGCAATATTGAGGTTGGCTGTTTTGCCTGACATATGGTGTTGGAGCCAGGGGTCAAAGTACGTTGTGCACCACTAAACAGTAAAACACAAGAAACCGAGTGAACGCAGGGAAAATGGGGAGATTAGTGATGTATGAGACCTCGCCTTACCAAGTCTTCGAAATAGTGTGATATATAACTAGCTTAAGACGGTCTCCAATAGTTTTTTCGTAGTTCAAGACATCCGGATGTGAAAACAGAAAAAAAGACCACAAGTTGAAGAAGTAGTTGGGGCGATATAAACCCTAAGACTAGAAACGACCCCAGTTTGTGAATGATGACGGAAAAGGCAGTCATGAAGCCGGCAGTATGGCAAATGGCGGTGACGTGAAGACGGGCGGATCGCCGGTTACCCCCAGAGATAGATTCAGCGGATGATAAAAGCCACGCTGCGATGGTTGAATTGGCGGGTATGCACGGAGATAGAGTAAAATCTGGAATCTTGGGTATTTTCCGTGGTGACGGACAAGGGCTGTGGAGTGTATACAGACAAGATTGTGATGTGATGACGGGCGATTTAGGTTAGATGGGGATTTGTAAATAGATTGAGAAGAATCGCCAAAAAATGGAGAGTAGATAGTGATGAGAAAGTCGTCGACAACCCAAGAAATCCACCCGTCCGGTCAAAAAGCTTCCGTGTCGTGATTCTCGACATGTCGTTCGGCCCTGGCTCCAAATACAAACCCCCGTTCGTTTGTGCCTTTTTAGGCTTGGCTGGGCTGGGCCGCAGTGGGCTAAATTAGCATTGGCGTGGCAATGGCATGGCGTGTGAGGATCGATTTTGGGTGCGGTTTTGGGTAAATGCGGACGTTGGAGGTTGCCTTTGGTGATTGTTTAGGGGGTTTTTGGGGGTTATAGGGCGTTTGGGGGGTAGGAATGGAGAGAAGCTTGAGGTATCCGGTCGACAGAAAAACGGCCGATGATCAAGGTGAATGTCGGGTTTCGGTGACAGGGAATTCTTAGTATGGTAGTATATGTGTGTAATCATACATACACATAATATATACATCTCTGGATGCATCTATATGCACAAGGCTTCTTTCAATCAACAACCAATATGTATGTAGATTGTCATCTCTACCTCCAATAAATTCCGTCAAAACGGTCCTAAACCCAAGCCCAAACCCAAACCCAAACTGGGTATTACACAGTGTCTCGCACTATATAATCACGGATTTCCCAGATTCCCGCCCAGCTTCCTTGTCCTCGTTTCAATTGGCCCGACATGGAAGGGACGAGTGACATGCCGATATTTCGCCTCAGCCGCTTCCTGCCAGAAATGGAACACAGATGAACGACTTGTAATTTTTGTGTAGAAAGATGGAGGAAGATATTGATAGTTTGAGGTGTGAATGTTTGTAGATTTTGGAATGGATGAGTTATACAGATGGACATGATTCACTATGGATTGTCTTTTTTTGCTAGTGATATAGTTGACTATCCATCTTTCGATTCTTGTTCACCCCAGACGAACGGATCCCATTCCGTCGGCATCAGCTGTAACCAACAATGCAAGACCACCTTTTGTATTGAAAAAGGGCATGGATTTCTATATCCCGCACGTATCCCATCTAGGCACATGGGAATGGGAAGAAAGAAACACCAGCAAAAGTATAAAAAATGAAGGGGAGCACCCCCCCAAAACAACGAAACAGACCAGGGTTTTCCGGATGCTAGTTTTCCCTTTTTGGGGTGAAAATGTGTTTCTGGGGGATAAATTAGTGGGAGTTTAATGGTTCCTCTAAAAGATCAGAAGAGGGTCGGACTTGTTCTTGTTGTGGAGGATGGTGGAGGCGGTCTTTGGGGTGCGAGCGAGAAAGAGAACTGGGGAATTTTTTGATTTATGGATTTATGGATTTATGGATGTGTTTGGGGGATTCGTCGGTTGGTTGTGGATCATAAAGAAATTGACAAATGGGTTAAGTTGAAGAAGAAGAAAAGAGGGGAAACCTAAAACGGACGGAATGTACATATGCGAGTTTGCGGATGTTGTTGATAGTAGTTGACTTGATT
Organism: Huntiella bhutanensis; assembly: GCA_002018275.1. NCBI lineage: Eukaryota > Fungi > Ascomycota > Sordariomycetes > Microascales > Ceratocystidaceae > Huntiella > Huntiella bhutanensis. Next base: position 101,488 of record MJMS01000052.1, on the reverse strand, counting down.
GTACATATGTACACAGATAGTCATCTATTCTTCATCTTGTTGTTCTTCCTGTTATTCCCATGTTAGATCGCCTCATCTGTCTCGACGCCCGTGCTCTTTGTGTCGGCTTCTGTGAAGAGGAACTTGACTAGGGTGAATGTGTGGTATAGCGGTCGGACAAGCATGAAAGCCAGTTCGCTAGTTTGTTGATTCCATGTGTTATGTACATATACAAAGTCAGTTAACAAGAATCTAATGACGAATGAATGTTGAACAAACAAATCAATCAATCAATCAATCGTGAATAGAATAGAACACATGATGATCCGTCGTTGAATCCCGATATGAACCCTCTAGAACCCTACATTAACCCTACCTGAACAATGACATCAATGCCAATAATCGGCCCCACAATTACCAGACCTGATGCTCTTTTTGTGGTTGACGTTCTTCCTTGGTGGGACAACCCGGTTTGCATCTACTTGACTTGTCTTTGGCAATTTATGATTTGATTTTGGGGGTTTTCGGGTATAATGACGAAAGAGATGAATGACTATAAAGATAAAGAAACAGTAATCAATCAATCAATCATCATAATCGTATCGTATATAGCCCAGAATTCACCCATTTTATACTCCCCCAAACAAGGCTATATCGTTGTTCCTCCGTAACCCAGTATATCGCCGTAGCTTGTCCGTATACAGGCCTCTCTTGTCTCTTCTCACCCACAACAACTACAAACTTTGTCTTTATACCTTCCCAGTCAAGAATCCGGCATTTTTCGCACTTTATATGGACATACATACGTGGGTTGTTCTTTCTTCCCGGTTGATGTTCTGTATCCAAATGTTCAATCTTTCAATTTCTTCTATATCTAGAATTTTGTCTTTGAGTTTTTCTGACAGATTTCTTCCTTCTTTTGAGAACTCCTCTTTAGTACGTCTTATTTGGGTCTTTTAGTATTTTTGTCCTTGGGGTTTCGGGGATTTCACATTTGACTTTTTAACATTCTTCGAATCACTATCTCATCTTGTAAGTATCTTGCTCTGTTTCTTTGAATTGCGTCATCCCTAAAGTCTATACTATCGATGTATTGATGTATTGGATTTCATTGCATCGCTCTTCTTCTTCTCCTCTTCATCTTCCAAAGACTTGTCCTGTCATCTGTCGTGTCGCTCCGTCTTTACATACATACATACTGGACTACTCACTCTTTCTACCACGCTGTTGCTACTTCAAGAAGCCTGCTTTTATCTCGCACACACCCACGTCGCTCAGACACACACGCCCCCCCAGTCACTTTTCGTCTTCTCGCCCATCAATCCCAATATTGCCGTGAAATCATCAAGAGAATTAGTTCTTTTTTCAATCACCACTCAACTTTATCTGTTAACCTTGAGATATCCCTCTTTACACTCCAAATCTAGACGTCAGATTCCATTCAAATTCTTAGCGTTCTTTTGCCACCACTACTGTTGTTTGGATTTGTCTGTCTGTTGGCTCTGTCTAGCCGTCCGTGTGTCTTGGTCCCTTGACTGGCGGCGTTATACACCACAACTATGTACTAGTGCCGGGTCACAATACCAGATATCTGTGCTCTCTTACTTCACTCCATCCATTTATTCATCCTACATTTTACTCTTCGCCCCATTCAACTTTTACGCACTTTCTTTCCTTGTTCTAAATCAACTTGACGCCGTCTGTACTTTGGAGTATCCTTTTCTTACATACATACATACATACATACATGTGTACATAGTAATATGTACACACCTTTTTTCCCTCTTTCTCTCCATCACGCGTTAATCTTCATATCTTCATTACTATCAATTTCTTCCTCTTAAGCCTTGCCGCTGACCATATCGCAAGTGAACTTTCTTCATCCACATTAAACGTGGTTATTGCCCGGGTTCATATGTGTACAACAACATCTGCACAGGCTCCTTCTTCATTCTGATCCACGGCCACCAACCGCCGTTACTATTCGTCGTCAACAACACTTTTGTATTGTCATCATTGACTTGATCTTTTGTCTACTATCCATTGTGACAAAAAGCTTGTCTACAGCTTGTCTACAAGTTGTTCAAGTCACTCCTAGAATGTAAGTTTCCGCTTTTCCAGTCGTATGTACTTTCCGCTCTTCCTTTGAGAACCATGACATGACATGACATCTTGCCCAAAGATTCCAACGCCTGTTTTGGTTGTTGGCTTGATCTTGTCTGGCCTCTCTTGTCTGGCCTGTCTTGTCTGGTCCGTTTGTTCCCTTGTCCGTGAATATGCAGCTTGGGCTCCCTTCCTGGACCTTGATTCCCTCTACCGTTATCCCAACCCGCCCGCTTTTTCATATTCTTGTTTCTCTGGTTTCTATGAAGATGTCTATGTATGTATATACATACTACTCTTCTTCTGTCTCTTTTGTATCTTCATGTACCCATCATCATCATCATCATCATCAATCACTTCAAGTCTTGTATCTATCCTGACTGTCGTCTACCCTCATCATCATCAAGTCAATGGAATGGAATGACCCGTCGTTGTTGGCCGTTCTTCACTTCCTATCCCATCACTCTTTGCCCAACTAAACATCCTAGGCCCTGGTCGTTCGGACGTGCAAACCGTCGTGTCTGTCCTGGCTTTCTTCCCTTCTCGGTGCTTTCCATACTAAATCTATTATTACTACCCCGTTCACTTGTCAATCCTCACGCCCCCCAGTTTGGCCACCTGCAAGTGTGTGTGTGTCCCTTCTTGAGAAACGCGCGCCTCTTTTTAGCTCTATACTAAACTTTCCTTCCTTCTTCTCACCATCCTATTCTTTTTTTTTTTCCTCCCAATCCAATCTTCGTTCTGCCTATTAATCCCCCACTCAAGCTAAATTCATCATAACCGTTGTTGTCAACCTGCTTTTGACCTTGACTTGGACCTTGACTTTGACCTTGACCACCCTGCCTGCTTGCTTTGCTTACTACATAGCATTTTCTTATTTCCCCTGGTTTCTTTTCATTCCACGCCACTCTCTCCATCTTTTTCTCCTTTACCCTGTTCCATCTATCATCGTCTTGGATCTTGCCATCTTGTCTCCCATGACTGTCATTGTCTCTCTCCCGTTATCGTCATTGCATTCACCATTCACCATTCACGTCGCCCGTCATCATCATTGTCTTTGCTGTCTTTTGTTCTTCACACCAGCTTGATCTGTTGTGCATATGCCTCTGCCTCTGCCTTTGTCTTGGGCCGCTTTTTCTAACCACACCCTCTACTAGACTTCTGATAGTCAGTCGCCACAAGTCTTCCTTTAGTAGCATCTTCTTGCTGAAGCGTGTTGTCGCTCTTGTTCTCGTCTGACGTGATAGGCCCTGTTTATTCTATCCGGCCGTACTGAGACCCCATTCTGACGACCACCAGACTTTGTTTCTACTTTTATTTTTTTACTCATTCTCTCCCTCTTCTTTTTTTCCTCTGGTATTAATTCCTACCTTTTAAACCGAGAGAGCTTATCACAGTTGTTGCAGTCGTTGCCGTCGTCTTTTGTCGCCGGCATACGAGCTTCTTAATCTCCCCCATTTACCCATTTTTCCTTTTGCTAGTCTCCTAAAATGTCAAAGACTGGTTCATCATCATCAGCCACTGCTACGGCTTCGGCGACGACGGCGGCTGCTGCTGCTGCCGCCGCAGTAAAAGATATTGCTGATGCTGCCAACCCATACGGCACACGTTCGCGCAATCGTCCACGCCCAAACTATGCAGAGGACAACGCCGATATGGAGTTTGAGTTTACTGGTGCCACCGCTACTGACAACAAAAAGTCTTCGCGCCAAAGAAACTCATCACCACAAGTTGCTTCGGCTTCGACTTCTGATAGTCCAGCCCCACCAACCCGTTCGGCCGCTTCTCGCAAGTCCAACGGTGCCAACGCCGATCCAGCGAGTCGTCAATTGCACCAGGAGTCTATTAGAGATTACGTCGTGACTACCTCCACCGCCCCAGCTGCACCTTCATCAACACCTGCCGCGTCAACATCGGCCAATGGTTCCGCCAATGAATCATCATCATCCAAGGCGCCTGCCCAGCCACCATCAAAAAAGCGCAAGACCGCCCACGGAAATGCCAACTCTGCCAACAACAGTGCTTCGGCATCAGGCTCTGGCAATTCCAAACGGAAGGAGAATGCGTCTTCTTCCTCTATTTCCGCCGCATCATCAGCTGTGGTTCGTCAGTCTCCGGCGCCTGCGTCTCGGCAAAGCTCGCGATGGCGCGAGAACAACCTCATGTCCTTTACCAACACTGGAGCCATGCTCAACGAAGACGGTTGTCTCATTGACGACGAAGGCCAAGCTCTTCGCCAAGATGGTAAGTCTTTTTTATTTATTTATCACTCCTTCCTTACTCATGACATCACTCTTTCTCTATCTGACGTCTTTCGTCAATCCTCAGTCATTACCCTTTCTCTCTATCTTTCACTTTCGCCCCTCCCCTCCTACTTGCTTTTCACGCGAGGTTCCTTCCTCAACCTACATCCTTGTTCACACCCACCCACCAACACAAAAATATCAGTTTGGTCTGGCTGGCCGGCCGGGCTGGCTGTCGCCTCTCTGCCCCCCCAGACAGGCAAGTGCCGATTTTTTGCCCTGTTTCTGTTGTTTTTGCTTTTTTTCTCATTTTTCTCGACACGCTATTTCCCCATTGGGCCCTTGACTTGTCCCCCCAGACATTGCCCGCCTTTATTCGCTTTATTCCCTGCCATTTTATTGTTATCGCCTTCCCTGCTTTGATTGCTTACTTGCGCCTTGTTGGCTCGGCTTTTATGTTGTGCTAAACCAATGCACCAGTAAAGTCAGAATTGCAGATGGCAATATCGCAGCCGTGGTTGACAGCCAGCGAACGCCATTATCACAGGCGCTCTCGGCTGTGGATCTAACAGGGCTGGCCCTGACTGCATGTTGTGTTGGCTACATAGCTAGCTTTTTTAGCTAGCATGGTCCGGGCTCTGGCGCTCGTCAACGACCGGGTGTTCTGGGACGACACAGAACACAGAACAGGAGCCAACACCCCCTGCAGCCCTTTCATTCTTGCACTCCATCCCTCCCTTACTGCTTAAATCTGCCTCTACACACCAGTAGTCCATTGCTAATAAAACTACATAGACCATGTTTACCTCGTCTCGGAGCCTCCGGGCGAGCCGTATTATCTCGGCCGCATCATGGAATTCATGCATGCCGGCAACGACAACTCGCGGCCGATTGACGCCGTCCGTGTCAATTGGTATTACCGTCCAAAGGACATTGGGAAGCGGGTGCAGGACACGCGACTTCTCTTTGCCACCATGCACTCGGACGTCTCTCCGCTTTCAACTGTGCGTGGAAAGTGTTCAATCGTGCACAAGTCGGAGATCAAGAGTCTGGATGAGTACAAAAAGACCCCAGACAGTTTTTGGTTTGAACGTCTTTATGACCGCTACATCCAAAAGCAATACGATTTGATCCCGACAAAGCAGATCATCAATGTGCCCGACAAAGTCAAGCGAATGCTAGATATGCATTGGAAGTTTGTTCTTGTTGAACAAGGTCGTGGTCGCGAGTTGACAGCAGCAGTTAAGCTGTGTAAACGCTGTCACGGATACTGTGCTAGGTAAGTTTCTTTTTTCTCCCCGTTCTTTTACCCTTTTATCATACATACATCATTGTCGTCAGCCATCAGTCATTGGACGTCGTTAGTCGCTTTTGCCGAAATCGTCGCCTTTTCTCCGCTTCATGGCTGCTTCCTTCCTTCCACCGCTGCTTGGGATTCTTTAGTCCACACTTCCTTCCCTGTCTAGTGCTGTAACCAAGCAACAACAACCCTCATTCTTGGTTTCCATTTTGGCCTATGTCATTTTTCTCGTCCCGATCTGGACATCCCTGTCAGCTGAGCCGACCGCCTTTGCATTGTTACTTTCTGCCAGCCTTTGCCGGTCTGGTGTTGGACAGCTTGACAGCTGTCAGTTTACCGACGACCATTTGCAACCTCATCCAACGACGACGACGACGACAATGACTGTGGAAACGACCAAAATGGTCACTGTCAATCGACTCCCGCTCTAAAGTGTTGGCTAATATCTTGGTCAAGTGACCTGGAGTTTTGTTGGAATGTTGGCCGACAAGCCCTGTCTTGTTTCCTCTTGTCGTAGCGCACCCCAGATCTCGGTTCCCCCAAGATGGCCTGCTTCCAAATGCTGGCGCCCGCAGGCTTCTGTGCTGCAGGAATTTCTTCCTTTGCTGCATCTCATTGCAGTAGATGCACAATTACTTGCCACGACATGTATTCACCTGCAGCCAGACCTGCAGCCAGACCTGCAGCCAGATCTGCACAGTGGCCAACATTCACTGAGCGCTTCCGTTGCCCCCCCTGCATTCTAGTTATCCCGGTCCTGTCGTGTGGTTCAGTTCACATGTCCGGCCTGAGCTTGGCTTTGTTTTGCATTGGTGGTGCAATACTTGAACACTGTTGACACTTATACAATTACTACGGAATCTGATAGGAATAACGTTGCTAACCACATCACTTGTAGCAATGACTCGGTCGACTGTTCAGACTGCAAGATAACATGGCACATGAACTGTGTTAGTCCGCCTGTCACCAAAAAACCCTCTCGTGGATTCGGTTGGTCTTGCGCCCCGTGTAGCCGGCGTCATGAAAAGATGATCAATGCTAGACACACCCCCGTCTTTGGTGTTGCTGATGTCGACGATGATGAGCTTGTGGAAGAGGAGGAAGAGGTGGCTGCTCCCGGAGAGGGTGATACATCCATAAACCCCGATGATGTTCGCCAAGAACCCACACAGGAACAGAAGCAGCAAGCTTCTCTCTGGCCATACCGCTACCTGGGTGCTCATTGCAAGGTTGAGGATGCTCTTGACCTCGACGACAGAATATACCCACGCACAAGCACCCGCATTGGCCCCCGTCATCAAGCCACCGTCCTCCCATATCCCGGCCGGCCCGTCGAATACGAAAAGCCATTGGAATTGAAGAAGCCTGGCCGCAAGGAGCCCCGTCTCACCAAAGAGCAACTCGCTGCGTTTGAGGCTAAGAAGCTCGAGCGTGAAAAGCGACCTGCTTGGTTGCAGGATGAGCCTGCTGGGTACACTGTCCGTGGAGAGGATTACGACAACGATGACCCCCGGTGTACCGCTACACTTTTGTGGAAAATGCCCGAAGAAACTGTCATCCCTTCAGCTGAGATTTCAAAGTACATGAAGAGCTCCCAGGATCTGTGGAAGGACGTTAATGTGCCCGAGCACTCCACCAATCTCATGGACGTCGCCCTTAACTCTCTTTTCGTCTCAGATTTCGACACTAAGGCCGCCCGCAAAATGACACTCGAAACCCCCTTGGAAGAATTTAAGGAACCTAATTTCTCACCAGCAGAGTTGAAGAAATTCGAGGAAGGTATTTCGAAGTTTGGGTCAGAGCTCAGTCTCACTACCCGGTGGATGAAGACGGCATTCTACGGTGACGTGGTTCGCTTTTACTACGTCTGGAAAAAGTCTGCCCGTGGAAAGGAGATTTGGGGCAATTATGCTGGTCGTAAGGCTAAGAAGGAAGCCAAGGCCGTGGCCAAGAATGCAGCCAAACTTCAAGACGATATCGCCGACGATGCTGATGACTCTGCTTACGACGGGGACAAGGCGGTTAAGCAAAAGCGGGTGTTTTGCTGCAAGTTCTGCAACACTAAAAAGTCGCGGCAGTGGCGCCGGGCCCCAACGGGTGGATCTACGGAGAACACAAAGGTTGCCAAGGACAAGAACAATAACCATGTTATTGCACTTTGTCGCCGATGTGCTGAGTTGTGGCGTCGTTATGCCGTACAATGGGAGGATATGGAGGATATTGCTCGCAAGATTGCACAGTCTGGTAGCCGTGCTTGGAAGCGCAAACAAGACGAAGAGCTCATCAAGGAGATCAATGCCGCCAAGGAGCACATGAGCCCTGAGCCTCCCGCATCGACTGCTACTGTTACATCACACAAAGAAAAGCATAGCGCTCCAGCAGTACCCACCGATCAGCCACCTCGCAAGAAGCTCAAGACCAGCGTTGACGACAAGAGCCAAGATTCCACTCCAGCTCCAGTCTCCAGCAAGAAGAAGGAGAAGGAGCTCCAGCGCGAAAAGGAGCGGGAGGCGCGCGAGAAAGAAAAGGAGAAAGAGAAGGAGAAAGAGCGTGTTGCCAAAGAGAAGGAAAAGGAGAAGGAGAAGGAGAAGGAGAAGGAGAGGGAGAAGGAACGGGAGAAGGAACTGCAACGAGAGAAGGACCGCGAGGAGCGCAAGGGAAAGGTCACTCCGGTACCAAGCGACAAGACTCCAGTGGCTATGGCAGCTTCAGTGTCTGGCACGCCTACACCCGTTGTTCCGGCCCCCACCTACCCCAACCCCAAGCCCCAGCCCTGTGCAGTTTGTAGCCAGCAGTCTGGCGACATTATCACTTGCCGAGACTGCCGTCTTCCTGTGCACCCGACTTGCTATGGTGTTACCCCTTCAAAGGCAGCTCGCCTCGGCAAGTGGTCGTGTGACACATGTCTCAACGACCGTAACCCTCAGCTTTCCCTGGACTACCGTTGTGTCCTTTGTCCTATGGACACTACTATCTACGATTGGGTCGGGACCGCCGGACGCAGCGCTAGTTCCAACAGCACCAGCCGTAAAAAGGACAAGGAGCGTGACAAGGAACGGGAGCGCATCGACCGTGAGCTTGCCAAGCACACGGCTGAGTACTACATGCATCGCCAAGAAGAACTGGGCCGCCCATTGACGCCCCGTGAGGCCCTCAAGCGCACCGCCGATAACAATTGGGTTCACGTCACTTGCGCCGTCATGACCCCCGAGATCTTGTTTGGTAACGCGGACATGATGGTGCCTGCCGAGGGCGTTTCTCAAATTGCTCGTAGCCGTTTCCAGAAGACGTGCTGCGTGTGCCAAGAAACCCGGGGCGCTGTTGTTGATTGTCAAGCTTGTTCGCAATGCTTCCACGTGGAATGCGCCCGTCGCAACCCGACACGGTATATTGTTGGTTTCGGACTCGTTTCGATCAAAGGTTCTCGGCGCGCACACCACACGATTGTCACTTGCAATGGCGAGACGGGTGAGATGGCGCCTCTCCTCTACTGTGCGGCGCACGATCTGCAGCCTGCCATGGCTATTGATGAAGTTGTTCGGGAGGATGGGTTAACAGCTCTGCAACAGTATGTGCGCCATTACAAGCAGGCTGACCTCACTCTTACTGGGTCGGTTAGGAAGGCCACTCAATTGGCTGGCGCTGCTCGTTTACCGAGTGCCACCAATGGTTCTACTGATGTCCCCACTTCTCCAGTGGCTAATAGCAAGACGGCTAAGACGACTCAGAAGTCTGCCTCTAGCATCAATGGGGCTTCCAGTGTCAACGGCCATGGTGTCTCGGTTGAGATGGACGAAACCCGAGCTCATGTTTGCATGGCTTGTGGTATTGATGTGAGTCCTAAGTGGTGGCCACTGGTTGAGTCTGTAGATGTTACTATGGTTGATGTCGACGCTCCTGCTGGTGATGTCGGTGATGAGGCGAAGAAGTTTTTGGACCAGCACAAGTGGCGCTGCCATAAATGTGCCAAGGAGAATCGGATGCCTGCTGAGAAGGTACCTGAGGCAATTGTCGAGGTCGCCCCGGCACCCCCACCATTGCCTCAGGCGCCAGTGCACATGGCTATGGGACAAGGAGCTCCACTTCAACCTCAGGCTTATGCTGCCGCCGTTGCTGCCGCTGAACGTATGCCTCGGCACCCGGGCAGCCAGCAAGTCCCGGGTCCTCCTATCCCAGCACAGGCGCAATCGCCACGTGATTCGCGCCCTTACTATCCTTGGCTCAGCACTTCCGGGTCTGCTCCACCGCCACCTCCCCAGTCTCATGTCCGACCTACACCAACTTCGCCTGCCACTGCCGCACCTCCCAGTCGCGAGAGACCATACTACCCCATGGCGTTGCCCCCTTTCTCAAGTGGGGGTTGGAGTGAAGATTATCGGTCTGGCCACGGCCACGAGGGCCATCCGCGCCCTGAAATGCATCGGGATCCCATGCATCGGCCGGAGCCGCTTCGGGCCGACCCGCTGTGCCGTCCTGATCCTATCCGCACCGATATAAGAACACACCGGCCGGAACCTCTTCACCGTAATGATAGTGTCCACCGCATGGATAGCACACGCCGGGTTGACCCGTCTCATCGGGCACCTCCTTTGCTAGAGCATCAGCACCGCTATGGCGAGGCTGGTCCCGGACCGTCGCCACCGCAGCCACAGCCACCCATGGCATTGACGTCGCTTAGACCGCCGCCACTGTCAATGGGAGGACCCAGTGGCTCGGCGTCTCACGGCCCGCAGGCGTACAACTCTCATAACCAGCCTATTAGTATGCCGCCGGCTCCTAGCTACCATTCCGGTTATAGCCATTCGGCTCCTCCACCGCCGCAACCTGCTCCAGCGCCAGTGCATCATCACCACCATGTGCCGCATCCGGTGCCTCACACTCACCATGCGCACCACTCGCACTCGCACTCTTCGCACTCGGCGCATACACACAACCATGGCCACTCGCATAGTCACAGCCATAGCCACAGCCATTCTCAGAGTCATTCTCAGGGTCATTCGCAGAGCCACAGCCAGGGTCACCACTCTATGTCGCACAACGGTTACAGCCAGCCACATTCTTCGCATTCTGCGTCTACTCTGCCTCCGGCGCCTCACTCGTCTATGGGAGCAATTCACCAATCACCGCAGCATATGCCTCCCAATGGACCCCGACGCCAGGATTCGGTCACGATGGGTTCTATGCACGGTGGGCCACGACCAGCTTATCCCGCTCATGCCGGGTCGCCGATGGCACATCAGTATGGGCCGCCATCTGGATCTCGTGGACCCCGGCCTCCTAGCGGTCATGGACCGGCTGGTCACGGACCGAGCGGAGCTTCTACGAGTCCGTCATTGAGGAACTTGTTGAGTTAAAGGTTTAGATTGTATAGTGTTTTGGGGGATTTACATTTGGTTCACGGCGGTTTGTTTTCTGTTTTGTTTTAATGACTTTATTTTGGTGTTGAGCGATATCTACTGATACTGAATTGATGTTTTTTGTCTTGTCATAAGTTGTTTTGATATAGGTGATGTAATTGTTAGTTGACTATGGATGTGCATACATACAATACGACATATGAATATATGGTGTCGCCGACAGCGAAAACCCTAGAATTTTTGACAAATATGGGACTTCCTAGACGCTGATGACGTTTTAACCATCGAATACGGTGGAAGCGATTGAGTTATTCCTTATCAGCGTCCGTTAGTGTCTGGAAACACCGGAGGTTCAGTTTATAGGGCCTATTTGACTCTTTTGGGGGCTACAGGCGTTTTCGATAGTTTTCGATAGAAACAGGCGGAATAGGGCAGCAAGGGGCGTCGGATTCCATGACATTCCATGGAAATTGTCGGGGCAGGATTTTTGGGTAAAGAGTATAGCGACAGACCAGCAAAAGAGGGGTGTGAAATCAAGTGAAGTGGGGAATTAAACAGTGTTTGTGATGACGATGTTGGAGGCGAACGAGGCGGAACAGCCGGCCTTTTTTTTTTGTACATATCACGACGTGTTTGTCCAGGGCGGAAAGCCACAGGTTCTTGGAGCTGACAATCATCATCGTTGTGGCCTTCCTACGTAGTGTAGTGTATTGACGCTCACGCAATTCCGAGATTCTAGGTCTGGCTGGGGGGGAATTCTGTTATGTACATACGCTTCCTTCTTTCTTGGGTGAGTTTGGTTTTTTTGATAGTTGCACACCCTATAGGCCCCTGGTTCTGTGACTTTCTGTCGGTCTGGCCTGGAAGGAGGGAGGATTTTTGGTTTTGTTAGTTTACGCGCTTTTATTGGGTTATAGGCGGATTTACAGAAGGTTTGGGAGAGAAATCACCCGCCTGTAAGGCAGATTGGATTGTGGTTGGCGTCTTGTTATAATGTCTTTTTCTCTTGGTGCCTTGATATCTTTTCCAAGGTTGTTTTTTTTCTTGATTTTGGATTTTGAAGTGCTGACATATATTTGGTTGGTTGCCTTTTTGGAAGATACATACTTGAGGTTTTTTGTTTTTTGGGGGTTCTCTTTTTTTTTGGACTTGGACTTTTTTGGACTTTTTTTCTTACTTTTGAGTGTTATACACATTCGTCATCATGGTCAAGGAAACTAAGCTTTACGATCTTTTGGGGGTAAGTTTTTGACATATGACATAATCTTTTTGTTGGTGAGCTATTGCTGCGTCGGATCTTAAGGTGACGATGTTGTTAGGTTGCGAGGTCTGGCGGGGAAGGACCGGGACACGGGATGAAATGACCCCGCATCACGATGGTTTCGGGGACTTGGTCTGTTCGTTGGGAACTTGGTTGGAATGTTGCCGAGACTTATTGTTTACTGTTGGGGATTATATCGAGATGCCATCGTTACAAGTTCCATTTAACTGACTCTCTTTCTTCTTATAGGTTTCCCCAGACTGCAATGAGGCCCAGTTGAAGAAGGCCTACAAGGTCAACGCTCTCAAGTACCACCCTGGTAAGCTCGTCCCTTCCCGCTTGCGCTTGTCCTACGTCATGACATCTAACGTATTTTCCTTCCCCTCTTCATAGATAAGAATGCCAACGACCCATTGGCCGAGGCCAAGTTCAAGGAGATTTCCGCCGCGTACGAAGTTCTTTCCGACTCCCAAAAGAAGGCCGTCTATGATCAGTATGGTGAGGCTGGCCTCGAGGGTGGCGCTGGTGGTGGTGGTATGCCTTCTGAGGATCTCTTTACTCAGTTCTTTGGAGGTGGTGGTGGTAACTTTGGTGGTGGCTTCGGTGGTATGTTTGGAAATGGTGGTATGCCCCCACGTGGTCCTCCCAAGGCTCGCACGATTCACCACACCCACATGGTTTCTCTCGAGGAGATTTACCGCGGAAAGGTCTCTAAGCTTGCGCTTCAGCGCTCTGTCATCTGCCCTGGTTGCAATGGTATTGGTGGAAAGGAGGGTGCCGTTAAGCGCTGCGATGGCTGCGAGGGTCGCGGTATGAAGACTATGATGCGCCAGATGGGTCCTATGATTCAGCGTTTCCAGACTGTCTGCACCGACTGTAACGGAGAAGGTGAGATTGTTCGTGATAAGGATCGCTGCAAGGACTGCAAGGGTAAGAAGACCACTGTTGACCGCAAGGTGCTTCACGTCAACGTCGACCGTGGTGTCCGTAGCGGCACCAAGATTGAGTTCCGTGGTGAGGGTGACCAGGCTCCTGGTATTCAGGCTGGTGATGTTGTTTTCGAGATTGAGCAGAAGCCTCACCCCCGCTTCACCCGCAAGGAGGACGACCTCGCCTACCAGACCGACATTGATCTGGTTACCGCCCTGGCCGGTGGCACCATCTACATCGAGCACCTTGATGATCGCTGGTTGTCCGTGGACATCATGCCCGGTGAGGCTATTGCGCCTGGAACCGTCAAGATGATTCGTGGCCAGGGTATGCCTTCGCCTCGCCACCACAACTTTGGTAACCTGTTCATCTCCTTCAACGTCAAGTTCCCCGAGAAGGGCTGGACCGACGATGAGTCCGTCTTCGAGTCGCTCCGCGCTGCTCTTCCCCCTGTCGTCAAGGCCCCGGCGCCTCCGGCAGATGCTATGACTGAGGAGGGTGACTTGGAAGAGGTAGACGAGTCTGGAAAGGGCTTTGGAAACTCTGCTACGCATGAAGATGAGGATGATGGTCACCCAGGTGGCGAGCGTGTCCAGTGCGCTCCCCAGTAATCATGTTTTTCTCCCGATTTCGTTGCCTTCCTTCTTTTTCTTCTTCTTCTTCTTTTCTTCTCTTACTTTGTTACGTCTTATTCTCTTGGTTCCTTGTCTTTGTTGCTTTGTTTTGGTCATGAACGCGTGTTTGTCTGTTGTGCCTTTTTTGCTTTTTTGTGGTTTTGTGCTGTGTGCACAATTTTTGATGGTCGTGATGATTCTAGACCTGGTTAATCTTAGATCTTTGGGTTTGGCGTACTGCATCAAGCAAAATGGAAAAAAAGTCTTTTTTCAATGAGTTTTTTCAAATGTGATTATGTTGTCTATTTTGGGTGGTGTTGTACATTGTCTATCATATCTTACATGTATGTTAACAAGGTAAGGAAAGGGGTTTACTCGGCGGGTTCTTCCGCCTCTTCGGGCTTTTCCCCGTTGGCCTTTTCCGCGAGGAAGTCGACTACCCGCTTCCGGAGACCTTCAACGGTATATAAAAGCTTCTTCTTCTCAGCCTCTTCGACGACAGTGATGCTTTCGGCGTGTTCACTGACAGTGTACATATCCCCTTTAATCTCCCACTTTGCCTCTAGCGGATTCTCGAGGGTAATAGATACAAGAGCTTCCGGCTCAGGTCTATCCAGGGCAACGAACATGCGGGGAGGAACCTGGGCGTCGATGGCGAAGGAAAGGGGGTTTCCGGGGAGAGATACCGAGGTGAGAGGGGGCATGTGGTTGGGTACGCCGATGAAGGGGACTATGATTAGGGACGGGTAGGATTCGAGAATCACGTAGAAGGCCATGGGGCCGGCGATGATTTTGGATACGGCGGGTTTTATGTCGTTGGGGAGGGGGGGCAGGGCGATCCGGCGGAGGAGAGAGTTGGTGGTTAGGGACCAGAGGTGTAGGTAGGCGTCGCCACCGCCGGTTAGGAGGTGTGTTCCGTCTTCGGTGTCCACGGCCATGGCGCTTATGAATTCCGTGTGGCCAAGGAGAAAACCCTCGGTGACAAACGCATTAGGCAACCCTCTCGAAACCCTCACATGTTCATCCCGGTCCCCGGTGATAATCACCTCCCGCCCCTTGCCATCCCGCCCCGTGGTTATCGCCGTTAACATCGACACATGGCCGAGGACAAGCGCATGTTCAAAGTCAGGAATCTCAGGCGCATCGGCGGCGCGCGCTGACGCTTCGAGGGCCGCCGCGCGCTCGGCCATGTGCCGTTTTTGAGCTTCCAGGGCCCGCAGGTTGCCGAGGGAGTGCACGGTGGCGGCGGTCGCGGCGGGGTGTTCCTTGTTGTGGGAGACGTGGAGGGTGGGGATGCTGGCGGGGAGGGTGGTGGAGGGGGAGAGTGGGAGGGCGTAGACGTCGCCGAATTTGTCGGCGGAGAGGATCACGGGGGGGTTGGATGAGGGGAGGGTTATTCCGCAGGGCCGTTTGGGCATGGGGCTGTGGGTGGTTGTTAGTGGGGAGTGGATGAAGAGGGGTGGGGAACGTACCGGCGGCTTTCGAGCGTGAGGGTTCCATGGCCGTTGTGGGTGAATACCCAGAGTGTCTTGTCGTGCGCGGAGACAACGATGAGGTGACGGGAGTCATCGGTGAGTTCCATTATGCTAATAAGTGGCCTCTCGGTCTTCACGATAACCTCCTTATTCTTATTCTTCCGCTTTCTCGCCTTCTTACTCTCCTTCTTCGCTGGCGTTTCCACTTCACCTTCCACTTCCACTTCCACCTCCTCATCCCCCTCTGCCTCCTCCGTCCGTGCCCTCTTCACATCAACCGGTTCCTCCGGCGCATGCGACGAAGCCGGCCTCTTCAACGGCGCTTCCGCCACCGCCGCAGCCGCAGCCGTAGATACCCCATCCGGATGCGTCCAGACTAACTTCCCCGCCCCCCCCTGCGCAGCAAACGAGAATATTTGTCCGCTACGCGCACCGAAGAGGATGTCGCCCACAGGCGAATATGTGAGCACGTTATACGGGATTTGCGACATCTTTGTAGCCTGGTTTATCGTGTCGTCGGGTTCCTCACGCTTCACCACTTACAGCGCCAAGCGAAAAGTTTAACTGACGTCGTTTGCGACAGGCCCACTTTACCGCATTCCTACCTTAGCCTGGTTACACGAAACCCAGACGTTGGAGGCGCCGCTAGGGTCGGCTAGGGTCGTTTGGAAGCTGGATGGGAACTAGCCCTAATTTGACAGGGATAGGAGCACGAATTGGGGATTACCCGGCGATTAACCAAGCAAAAAGCCCACAAGAAAAAACCTAGATTTAAAATTCAACCGTAGGAATATTTTTGTAGCCAGTCAGAGGTTCCTGAGGTGGTTAAGTGGGGCATGGTAGTGGGTTGTTGCGGACGTTCCACACTGGGCTGGGTAAGAAAAAGGAAGATTCATCTCCTCCGGATTCTTGGCCATCACCAACTGTTGTTGCGGAACAAATCCAGGTAAACGACTTTTTCGTTGTTCACGTTTTTCTTTTCTTTTTTCTCCTTTTCTTCTCGCCCTTAAACATCCTACCTTCAAGGTTTATATTAAGAAGCAATGGGGGGCAAGACTTCTAACAAGGCCGGCTACTTCGACAAGCTCAAGGGCTTGCTCGAGGAGTACAAGTCCATCTTCATCGTCTCCGTCGACAATGTCTCGTCTCAGCAGATGCACGAGATTCGTCAGTCTCTCCGTGGTGAGGGTGTTGTTCTGATGGGTAAGAACACCATGGTAAGTTTTTCTTCTGGTCATTTTGTATGTACGACGAGTAGCCGCTAACTAGATTTTCTTTGGGTTTATAGGTTCGCCGTGCTCTTCGTACCTTCGTCACCGACTCCCCCGAGTACGAGCGCCTTCTTCCCTTTGTCAAGGGTAACGTCGGTTTCGTCTTCACCAACTCCGACCTGAAGGATGTCCGTGACAAGATCCTCGCCAACCGTGTCGCCGCTCCCGCCCGTCCCGGTGCCGTCGCCCCCGTCGACGTGTGGATTCCCGCCGGAAACACCGGCATGGAGCCCGGCAAGACCTCTTTCTTCCAGGCCCTCGGTGTCCCCACCAAGATTGCCCGTGGTACCATTGAGATCACCACTGACCTTAAGCTGATTGAGGCTAACAACAAGGTTGGTCCCTCTGAGGCCACCCTGTTGAACATGCTCAACATCTCCCCCTTCACCTACGGTCTGGGAGTTGTGCAGGTCTACGACCAGGGCAACACCTTCGAGGCTTCCGTCCTCGATATCACCGAGGAGCAGCTCCTCAAGGCTCTGTCCTCCGCCATCACCACCGTCGCCACCATCTCCCTGGCCACCGGCTACCCCACCCTCGCCTCCGTCATGCACTCTCTTGTCAACTCGTACAAGAACGTTCTGGCCGTTGCCGTCACCACCGAGTACGGCTGGGAGGGCATTGAGGACATCAAGGACCGCATTGCCAACCCTGAGGCTTACGCCTCGGCTGCCCCTGTTGCTGCCGCTGGTGCTGCTGCCACTGAGGATGCCCCTGCTGAGCAGAAGGCTGACTCTGATGAGGAGGGCTCCGACGACGATATGGGCTTCGGTCTTTTCGATTAAGCGGCTGGCCGGGCTTTTGCCGGGTGATTTTGGGACTGGAGAGGGTTGTGTTGCGGGTGGGCGTTTGCTTTTGGGAGGACTTGTTGTTGCCTGAAAAGGGAATGGCGGGTTTCTTCCAGGCGAGACTACTTGTTGCCGACTATTGGGATACAGAGAGATCTGTGTTCTTTTTTTCTTTGACGACCTATGATGGTAAGTTTTTTTTTTTGGTTTTGTCTTGTCATCCACCATGCCATGCTCTCGAATGATTAATAACGTAATCATGAGCTTTTTAACCCTGAATCCTCTTGACGATATTTTTTACTTAACAACAACCTTATGACTATTGAGCATGGCAATGCTTTTGACATTTGACACTTTTATCCCGTGTTACATGAGTTGACGCTAACCAACCTCAACTTTAGACTCAGTACTTTCTCGACGGTTTCGGACCTCAAAAATAATGAAAAAAAGAAATCAAAAACTACATCTATTGTGTTCCATGTGAAGTGATTTATTTATGTCTATGTTTATTACTATTATTATTCGTTGATACAATCCAACACATTCTGTGCCGTCTCAATAACCTCCTTCGGCATCCCTGCCGTTTTCGCAACAGAAAGAGCGTGACTCTCCCTGTTAACACCCGGCTTAACGTTGTATAGATAGATACAACCACCATCGTCATCAACATGAACATCGGTACACCACATCTGAACCTTCCCCTCATCAACCAAGCCATCCTTCTCCGCCAACTCAACAACACGATGAAAATGCGTCGCAAAGAGACATCTGGCGCCGACCTCTCTAACGAGGTACTTCAAGACACCCCAAGCAACAGCGACACCACTCTCACTTGTGGTCCCCCGACCAACCTCATCAACAATGATGAAACTCCTCTTCGTAGCCCTCTTTAATATATCCGCGGTTTCTAACATCTCAACCATAAAGGTACTTTGTGCTCGATATAGGTTATCCGCGCTGCCCACCCGGCTAAATATGGCATCTGTAAGACCAAGGGTTGCCTGTGTCGCGGGGATGAAACTGCCGGTTTGTGCGAGGAGGGTTAAAAGAGCGGTTTGGCGGAGGAAGGTACTTTTGCCGCACATGTTGGGGCCGGTTAGGAGCCAGCAGATGGGGGAGGAGGATGTGTTTGAGGCGGAGAGGTGGCAGGGGTTGGCGATGAATGAGCGGCCTGATAGGGCGAGACCGGCTTGTACGGTGGGGTGGCGACCGTCGATTATATCGGTTATTGAGTCGGCGACGAGCGTTGGTCTGATGAATTCGTTTTGGCGGGCGAGTAGGGCGAAGGACGTGGTGATGTCTAGGATATCTAAGACTGTAGCGTTCCGGCGAAGGGTAATAAGATTCATGACAACCTTCTGTCTTAACAACTTCAATATTCTCGATTCCTCCGTCCGAATAGTCTGTCTGATAATATCTAATCTCCCTCCCAAGGCAATCCAATCCGGATGCTGGAAACTATGCGACGTCTTCGACGACCTCGCCGCCCTCCCCGTCGGCGGCGGCGGCAACGGGCCCAACGAAAGAGCCGATGCAATGTCCTTCCCCCGGAGATGGACTATATACCCGACATTCGCCAACCAACGCAAAGTCAACGCGGGCGCTTTATACTCGGCTCGTAACCTCTCGGTTAACTCTTCGCGCTCTTTATTTAACTGACCAAGTTCCTCGTGGGCTTTCTTTAATGTGCTGGTGGCAGAGGACTTCATGATCCACACTTCGGAGTCTTCGGAGTAGCTTGCGACGAAAGGGTTGGGGGATTTCTTGCGTCGGAGGATAGTTGTTAGGGGGGTGGGTAGGTCGGTTAGGTCGGAGGGGGAGCCGGTGGCGAGGGTCTTTTGAGTGAGTTGGATGATGGACGCGCTGGAGGCGGCTTCTTGGTGGTTTTTCTCGGTGAGGCCGGTGGGGTCCAGGGCCTTTTGGATTGCCGCGGCGAGACGTTTTGGCGCGGCCAGTGAGAGTCTATCAAGGAGGTTGACGATACTGTTCGGGTTGATCCCCGACTTAGTCTTGACAAGAGTCTTCGCCGCATCGCTAAGAATCTCGTGTAATTGAGCCGACACATCAATAGTGCCCGCCAACTCCAACAAATCATCACCAGTTCCTCTACCCAAAGCAAACCTCTGGACAACCCTTTCACTATCACATATCCGTCGTAACAACTCACGCACACGAGCTTCTAAATCACAATCCTCGAAAAATAAACCAACCAGGTCTTGGCGTCGGGTAATTTCTAACATGTCGGTGGATGGAGCTGCTAGCCATTCGGCCAGAAGACGGGTCCCACCTTTCGTCACGGTGCGACGGACAGCGTGGAGGAGAGAGCCTGTGAAGACCTGGTCGTGTAGAGTCTGTTTTATCTCTAAAGCGCGTAATGTCGCACGGTCAAGGGACATTACTGAGAGGGCCGAGTGTCGTGTAGGTGGGTGGAGATGGAGAGGGGCTGTAGGAAGTCTGCCAGTAACATAGTTGAGTAGAAGAGAGCCAGCAGTCACCTCGGCGGTGGTGATTGTCGAGAGGGTCTCGTCGGATATGGAGCTTGATAGGTGGGGTTTCCATGTTTGAATTGTAGTGTGTGGACGGCCGGTTGGGGTAGGTGAGATAACGAGATTCGTTGCTTCTGATAGGATATATTGGATTTGTTTCGCGAGTGGACTGGGCTCGGGAGATTCTTTTTGGAGATTTGACGAGAGGATTACTTCCCGTGGTCCAACCCTCGAGATTAAGGCACTTAACCCCGTCAAACTGGTAACCTCAGTATGAAACACACCAGTCGAAAGATCCAACCATGAAGTGCCTAGTTCCTCGGCATTATCTTCTTCGGAAGTGATGGACAAAACATAATTATTCGTATATCCATCCATAAACGTCTCATCAATAAGTGTCCCCGGTGTAACGATCCTCGTCACCCTTCTCTCCAAAAATGGGCCAAGACGTCCTTTCTGGGGTACATCATCTCTTGGAAACTCCTCTACAATAGCCACATTCCGTGCATGATCCACCACAAGAAGCTTGAGATAGCGTTCAAGTTGGTAGAATGGGAATCCAGCCATGGACACGGGACCTCCGGTTGTAGCTCGTGCGGCGACTTTAAGGTTCAATAACGGGCCAATGGAATCTGCTTGGTCCAAATACAATTCATAGAACCCGCCAACTCGTGTCAATAAGACACAATCCTTATGCTCGAGCATAGTATCATGGGCCTGCTGGATTACAGCTGGATAAAGGGCAGATTCTGTAACGGCACGCAGAGCCGCGGGGATGTCCTTCGGAGCGAGTGTTACATTTTTGTTAGAAGACTTGGTGGTCTTGGTGGTTTTGGTTTTGGTAGTCTTTGAAGTTTCCGGTACCAAGAGAGCTCCTTGAGGAAGAGAAGCAAGTGATATTCGAGATCGTCGAGGTCTTTTAGCTATAGCTGTTGAAGCGTGTCGACGGAGGGTGGGAAGAAAAAGACGGAGGGACATCTTTAAGATGGATAAAAAGGAAAAGAGTGGATGGGAGAACCTAAAGTTTGTTAGTGTATGTTTTGGTCAATCATTATTTATGTTTTTACTTACCTCTCGCCGTTTGCATATATACCTGAAGACTCATCATTCACAGATGAAGTCTCTTGCCATGAATTATGTTGACCCTAGGATTATGTATCTCCTGTCATTGGCTAGGGTTCTCTTGGTTCAGACCCAACCCAATCCAACCCTACCAATGACCTCATACATTTCATCTTATCCTTAATAGTCACCGTCCAAACCTCAAACACCCAACCGACCGTCCATGCAGGAGTTAAAAACAAGAATCAGCAAACTCAAAGTCCGGTAAAAACGAAAAACGACAGGGCTCGGGCTAGGGCTCGGACTAGGAGTGTTGCCTGCATGGAAGTGGTACAAGCAAGGGCGGGTCTGGTTCGTTGGGCGTCTGTTACCGCGGTTGTGGTGTCATGTCTTGGGGGAATGGAGCGATGTGTTGGCTAGGAAGATGGCTTACTTTTGCGGTTGTTGGATTTGGCTGGATTTGGTTGCATATTGAGATTATGTGGACTGGTTTAAGATTGAGGAGGAGTTGGATATAGATACTCGGAGATATACAACATACATACGTGGGTTGTTGTCTATGGAGTTGGATTTGTAACACGGCCAAAATCGACCCATGAGACCATAGTTAGTTAGGGTTCCGCATAACCGAAGCCCCCAGGTGTATATGTAAGCAATTTATAGTACAACCCCGGATACACATCCGACTTGCCCCCCAAATCCCCGCAGATCACCACCCGACTTGTTCTCCGCCATCGCATGTCTATCTGTCCATGCCCCGCCGTCATGACGATATATCCAGATGTCAAGGCTTATCCATCAAGTGTATGTATATTTGGAAGCGTCTGTTTCTAGTTTATGAATTGCCGTTTTGGGTAGTTTGGACAGACAGGGAAAACAGGATGGGAGAAGTATGGTCGGTTGTGCGATTTCCTGATGGGGAAGGGTCTTGGTGATGGTGCGTATGTGATTGGAAGGGGAAGTTTCGGCGTGTACCGAGACTAGAATGGAAAAGAAAAGTACTTGTGTAGGTCACAACCCAAACGACAACAACAATGACGGGCGCCAAGATGACCAACAGAAGAATCCAGATCATGAAATACCGCCACAATCAGTAAATCTACACCATATAGACCACAATGACCACGACTCATACGGTCGTCTGGTCGTCATATTCCCCCGTGGATTGCTCGCTCGTCATTGATTAACAGTTGTTTATTTTATGCACGGCTACATGAGTGAGACTCCGTAGTTTCTCGCACGGACTGGGGCCCACTTAATCGGTCGATTTGGAAGAGAGTCAGGCCATTTTGAGGAATGACTTGGGGGAATCGACAGACGGGTAGGGATTAGATGGGATGGGATTGAGAAGGTGCGGCAGAAGAGAGAAAGAGCGAAAGAAAAAGGAATGAGGGAGGTTTTTTTTGGTTTATAGTGGTGGATCTGGTCAGAATTAAATAGATATTATATTGGGATATCCAGATGATGGGCTGTTTTTGATTTAATCGTCTGGTTTATGGACCGCCTGCCCATTTCTGTAGAAAACAAGGGAATTGTGTCGTCAGATAGTCGTGCGTCGGCACGAGCAAAACCAAAGTAAAAGCTAAAACTAAAAACTCCCTAATACCATATATAATTCCCATTAACACAGTCATATTTGTCTATTCTCTTTTTTTAAATCCCATTTTCACCTTGTTCAAATACACACACACCACATAACAATCTTGCCTTGCACCACCATACTCTCTTCTTCTCCTATAGACAGAGACTGGCTCACTGTTGTGTAGCCACCATACCACCACCATCAGTACAGAGCAACCACACAAGTTTTCTAGCAATCTTGCTGTCTTGCTGTCTTGCTATCTTGCTATCTACTATCTATCCAAGAGTCACAATCAACAACTCCCGCTATGCCCCGTCTGGATCTAATCACCCCGGTGACGCCTCCTCCGGAAATCACAACATTCGCCCGTTCAACTAACACCGGGGCACCTACTCAGAAGCCACTCGACACTCCTCCTACAATGTCTCTCAAACGCAAAGCAACAAGTCAACTTCCTCGACCTGCCGGTCCTCCCCAACCACAACCATCTCAGTCTCACTCGACTCTTCTTCAGCAACTTCCTCTTCCACCTCGTCCGCAAGTCCCTATCACCGATGCTGCTATGTCCGCTCAACAGGCGTCTTTGAAGAATCATCTGGCGGGCTTCCCTCCGAGTGTTCCGAGTCATGGGGTTCCGAGAGACCCAATGGGAGCGTTTAGAGCTTTGGGGTTGATTCCTGATGTGGCGGCTGCTGGGAGGGCACTTGCGAATCCTGTTTTTGCGGCATGGCATGTTCAGGCTCAACAGGGACTGACGAGTGCGTTGAATGTATCGACTAGTGCACCGCAGAATTCGTCATCATCGGCGGCTACGAATAATGAGTCGGCCCCTTCTAGTTCGACAACAGGGAATCTTCATACAAATGATACTTCCATGTCGCCTACTCTGGAAGCGTCACCACTTCCTCAGACAAACCCATCTACAGACCCTACGACTAGTTTACCACATCCTATGACTGCGCCAATGCCGTTGCCTACTTCTCCGTTTCTCATGGCATTACAAGAACAAGGCGATCAAGCTAAGCTACAAATGTACGCCTCTAGAATTGCGGCATACTACCAACAAAGATGTCAAGCCATCGCCACCTTTCAACATCAAAAGTGTCAAGCTTGGGCGGCATTACAAAGACAAAAGTGTCAAGAAACCATGCAAGCGGCCATGTTGGTTGTTGCTTGGTATGTGAGAGACAGACTACAACGGAAGAAGCGGAAGGAAAAGAAGCGGTTTGCACGAGGAATCCGCAAGTTGGACAAGAAAGCGAGAGTCACGAGGAGATTAACTGTAAAGGAACGGGTTGACACTTGGACTAAGATGGTTTCTTCAGAGGACGAATTACTTGATGTTGATGACGTTGTTGACATGAAGGAACGGAGATTGGATCAAGAGGAGGAGTCATTTACGTTGGACATTGAACCGCCTTTGGATCGTGATGGGAAGTTGATGAAGGCTGCTGATAGCCTCATTCGGAGTCAATACCGGAAGGTAGAGGTTCCATTATTTGGGTTATTGAACTTTGACGAGGAAGCAGAGGAAAGTGAGGAATCTGACGAGGAAGTTGATGACGAAGACGAAGAAGAAGAAGAAGAAGGAGAAGAGGAAGAAGAAGAGTTCGAGCTCGAGGAAGACGATATTGCTGATATCGAGGATATCGACATGCCGTTTGTGGAAACCGACAGGCCGCAATTTCCCTGTCCGGGATACCAAATCCCTGGAGCGAGACCAAGAGTGTAGTGTACATGACGTTTTGACGATTTACGAGTTTCCTTGGTTTGGTTTGGTTAGGTTGTTTTTTATGTTCATTCATACATAGTTTCAGTTCTTGTTTTTTTTTTTCATTTGTTTCTCTTTGTTTTAGCCTGTAGGCGGGGTTTTCCATAGTTAGTTAGCTTTTCTTGCTTCTCAACATAGCTCATCTGTTGTTCACTTTTATTCTGTTTCACGCTTAGACATGATTGGTAGGAGAGGTTGTTATCCGGATTTCCTTTTTGGGATAGCTAGATTATGTAAGCCAAGTGGAGAAAGCGGGACTTTTCCGTTGTTAGTAGGTGGAGCTTTCTAGAGGGTCTAACTAGGGGAACCTTGAGATGGGATTATTTTGGTGATGATGGTGTATACTTAAAGAAAAAACAACTCCTAATAGACCTTTCAAATTTCAAACTCTCTATACACAAAAAGCGGTGTATCCATCCTCAAACATGTTCCGCCCCTTCCCGAAACATTCCCGTCAACCCGCCCACCCTAACCGCTTAAACCCCGGTTCGGCAAGGATAACTGTGGGGTAACCATTCAAGCTGGGAACCCCTCCAAATAACTACCGCATTTGGTCTTGGAGATGGCTATAAGATCAGTCCACTTGGGTTTTTGATCTTGTTCTTCTTTGTACATGTCTCTCTCTGTTGAGTTGGACATAAATTGTTAGTTTTGTTTGAAATATCGTCGATTACGAAAAGAAAGAAAAGAAATCCGAAAATGAATAATAATACCCTTGCTGACCCGGACTATCCGCAACTGGCGGTTCGCCCCGTTGGTCAGAAGATTGCCAATATCTACAAGGACAGGATTAACCAGTTTACTGCGGATGGTCAATGGGCCAAGTATAATCTCAAGTCGTACGTTACTTTTTTGATTTGTTACCACACTATTATGTCTAACAACTAGTTTTAGTGTTCTTTATGATGCTAAAATCTCCGGAGATCCCCATGTTAAACTATGGGTTTGGCACGCTAAGGACCAGGAACGTCCCACGTTTGAACATGCCACGAAACAACAATTTGAGTCTACGAACGTAGGAATCTCGTTCGGTCCGTCTTGGACGACTCATTGGTTCAAAGTGGAGTTGACTGTGCCGGAGAATCTACTCGACCATGAACGCCTCGAATTACACTGGGATGGACATAATGAGGGTCTTGTCTGGTCGACAGAGGGTGTCCCGCTACAAGGTCTCACCGGCAACGGGGAACGTATCGAGTGGATTCTTCCCAAGGACTTCCGTGATGGGAAGCCGCATAGTTTCTACGTTGAGATGGCTTGTAATGGTATGTTTGGAAATGCACCCGGCGGTGACTCTATCCAGCCACCGGATCCAAACCGCTACTTCACCCTGTCGCAGGCGGAAATCGTAGCTGTCAATCTACAGGCGCGGGCGTTGAGTATTGACATTTGGATCATCGGTGACGCGGCAAGAGAGTTCCCTCGGGAATCTTGGCAGCAGCATAAAGCACAAGATGTGGCGACTAGAATCATCGAGGCCTTTGATAAGGATGATAAGAAGTCACTAGACCGCTGTCGTGAGATTGCAAAGGAGTATCTGGGGCCGCTGGTTGACTCGGCGGATGTGTATAAAACGGACAAGGAACCACAGGTTTTCGGAATCGGTCATTGTCATATTGACAGTTGCTGGCTTTGGCCGTGGGCTGAGACACGTCGTAAGGTTGCGAGATCGTGGACGAATCAGTGTAACCTGATGGAACAATACCCTGAACTGAACTTTGCCTGTTCCCAGGCCCAGCAGTATAAGTGGTTAGAGACACTGTACCCTGCTACTTTCAAGCGTGTCAAGTCCAAGATTGAGTCTGGACAGTTCCACCCTATCGGTGGTAGTTGGGTGGAACACGACACTAACATGCCTAGTGGCGAGTCTCTTAGTCGACAATTCCTTTATGGACAACGGTTCTTTGAATCCCGTTTTGGGATCCGTTGTCAGACTTTTTGGCTCCCGGATACATTTGGGTACTCAGGACAGTTACCGCAGTTGTGTAGATTGGCTGGGATGGATCGATTCTTAACGCAGAAGTTGAGTTGGAACAATATTAACAAGTTCCCGCATACGACGTTTAACTGGGTTGCCTTGGATGGTAGCCAGGTTATGTGTCACATGCCGCCGAGTGAGACTTACACTGCAGAGGCGCACTTTGGGGATGTCAAGAGAAGCGAGTCGCAGCATAAGAGTATGGATCAAGACCCAAGGGCTTTATTGGTCTTTGGAAAGGGAGATGGTGGCGGTGGTCCTACCTGGCAGCATCTGGAGAAGTTGAGACGATGCCGTGGAATTTCGGATGAGGTGGGCTTGTTACCTAGGGTTCACCTTGGAAACTCGGTAGATGACTTCTTTGACGGGGTGAAGAAGAAGGCGAGTATTCTACCGACTTGGTATGGAGAGTTATACTTTGAGTTGCATCGTGGAACGTACACTACACAGGCGAATAACAAGGGCAATAACCGACGTGCTGAGGCGTTGATGAGAGAGGTGGAGATGTTTGCGGCTGCTTTGAGCTTGAAGGATTCAGGGTATAAATACCCCAAGAAGGACATTGATGAGATGTGGGAGGCTATCCTGCTGTGCCAGTTCCATGACTGTTTGCCGGGTAGTAGTATTGGAATGTGCTATGACGACTCTGACGTGGAGTATAAGATGGTTTTTGAAAAGGGCGACAAGTTGTTGAAGGAGATTAGAGAGAGAGTTTACGGGAAAGGAGATGGTAAATTGAGTGGGTTGAATGTTTTGCCGTGGGAGTGGAAGAAGATTGTCTCTTTGGAAAATGGGGAGTCTGTTATTGCCGAGGGCAAGAGAGACCGTGCTGCTGTGGAGGTTACACCGGTTCAGGAGGTTGTGTCAGTTTCTGAGAGAGCTGTGTCTTTGGAGACGAAGGAGGATAAGACACATGTGATTTCTACCGATCAGTTCACTATTAAGGAACAAAACGGTGTTATCCTTTCTATCTATGATACTAAGCACCATCGGGAACTTGTCCCTGCCGGCCAAAAGTTGAACCAGTTTGTCATCTTTGATGATAAGCCTCTATACTGGCAAGCGTGGGATGTAGAGGTATACCACCTCGACACACGCAAAGAACTTTCCGCCGACGGACCAACCGTAGCAACAAAGATTAACGCGCTGCAGGTGCAGTTGCAGACCAAGTTCACTATTAGCCCAAAGAGCTCGCTAGTCAGTTACATTACGATTACCGGCGGAGCCGGAGTTAGCGCGCCGAGGATTGAGGCGAAGATCGACGTTGATTGGCATGAGGATATGAAGTTCTTAAAGGTCGAGTTCCCCGTTGACATACGGAATTCAGAGGCGAGTTATGAGACGGCGTATGGTGTTACCAAGAGACCTACGCATTATAACACGACCTGGGACATGGCTAAGTTCGAGGTCTGTTGTCATCGGTTTGCGGATTTGTCGGAGGGGAATTATGGTGTTTCGATCATTAATGACTCCAAGTATGGCTTTGCTACGTGTGGAAATGTCATGCGCTTGAGTTTACTACGGAGTCCCAAGGCACCTGATGCCGATGCCGACATGGGCAACCACACCATCAAATGGCGTGTCTTGCCGCACGAGGGACCCTTGGGAGTGGAAACTGTCAGGGCTGGTGTGGAGTTTAACTCCCCGTTGGTCCTCGAGAAGATGGGCTCTACACAGACCATGGCCTTTGAGAAGCCGCTGGTTTGGCTAGAGAGTGAAGAAGAATTGGACTCGGTGATTATCGATTGTGTCAAGCGGGGAGAAGATGATGATGACGTTTCGAGTGAGGGGCCGGATAGTCATTTGCCTAAGAAGAAGGGACGGAGTGTAGTTGTTAGAATGTATGAGGCACTTGGGGCAAGACAGAGACGGACGTTGGAGACTTCGTTTAAGGTGGATAAGATTTTCAAGTCGAATATCCTGGAGGATGAACTTGAGGAACTCAAGGGGCGGGAAATCACCCTTCGTCCTTTCGAAGTGGCAACTTTCAAGATTTTAGTAGCTGAGTAGTTTAGTCTTGTCAGTCTATGTATGTACTCCAATCAATACCTAACCCGACATATCCGCTAAAACCCTATCAACCATGGTAATCAAGTCTTCAATATCCGGTCTATCCGCCGGTTCAACCTGTAAACACCTCCGCACAATCTCCTTCACAGGCTCCGAAACAACCACCACATCTTTAGGTTTCTCTCCCTGTCTCCCCATGCCCGTCCCCGTTCTTTTCACCCCTTCATCAGGAAACCTCCAATCTCCCCCCAGAACACAAAGACTCAGCGTGCCGCCCGTCTCATCACTTCGCATCTCAAAGGGACTTTTCCCCACTAGACAGGCAAACAAGGTACATCCCAACGACCAGATATCCACCTTAGTATCAATAACCATCCCCTTCCTCACATCAAAGAGCTCCGGCGCCCGATACGGCATGGTACAATGTTCCGCCGCGAGATCCTGCATGGCGATGGCCGCGGAGGAATCAGCGATGGGGATGGGCGACGGGGCGATGGATCCTAGGTCCATTAGGATGGGGGTGTCGGAACTGGCGAGCATGATGTTGCCGGGTTTGATGTCCCGGTGGGCGTAGGATTTATGCGTGGTGAAGAAGGCGGGGGTGGTGTTACCCATTAGTGGTTCCGAGGCGGGTTTCGGCGCATTGGACGATTCCCCTTCCTCTTCGGATTCGTCCGATGTGAAATCTAGATCGGAATCGTCCTTGGCAACTTTCATCTGTCGCATCTTCCCCTTCCCCTTCCCATTCCCCGATTCTGTACCCCTGAAACAATGCATCCCCTTCAACGCCCTACAAACGCCCGCAAAGATGCCCAAAACCTCTCTTTCTCCCCAGCCTCCACCAGAGACCAAATTCCCATTAATCACGTCCTGTAGATTCCCCATACTATAGAACGGCAACAGGACATACACCGTTTTTCCATCGTCAGATCCATCGTCAATTACTGCATGGTCATGGGCCCGGATAATCCCCGGGAGGCCCGAGAAGGCGGCGTAGGCTTGGACTTCCCGGAGGGCCTGCTGGACGGACTCGGCGCCGAAGGGGCATCGTATTTTTTTCAGGGCGTATTGGGCGCCGGTGGAGTCGCTTACGAGGTAGACGTAGGAGAAGCCACCCTTTCTCACATGTTAGTATCTACAACCCCAAAGAGACGAGTAGTGGAGTCTAAACATACCTCGCCTAACAACTTAATAATCTTCAAACTCCGCCCATTCAACTTCAAAGTAGGTGACCCGCCCAAACACCCAAGACACCCCGAAAGCCCCAAAGACGCTGCCAAATCAAGAATTGCCTGCGCCATTTCAAATACCTATGAATTGTTAAGTGTTCACGATACACTCTCCAAAAAGCCTCATCTCATTCAACCAATGTCTTTTAAACGTGGCCGCGCCATTGTACAGCCCCACTTTGGTTATGGGAAGGTAGGTTAGGGTTTAGCCACTTTTTCCTTTTTGGGAAACTTGGCTAGGGAAGGGAAGGAATGACGGTGACAGGTGACAGTGGTTTGGATGAGGATGGAACGGATTGTTGTAGGACGAATGACGTTTGACGATTTTTTATGTATAAACGGGTGGCAGGAACCTGGGGAGGAAACAGTATAAGTAGAAGGGGCCAAGCCTACGTAGAAAACTAACTCCATAATCCGTAATACCTTCTCCCCTCAGTACTCACTTCCATCTTCACACCCAACATCCACCATGGCACCTGCATCCAAAAAGCCAGCTCCTATAGCGAACTCCACGTCCATCCTAGGACGTCCAGGTACATACACACATCTCCACCCGCCAAACCCACCTAACTAATCCCATCTCAAGATTCCAATGCACCCGCCAAACCCGCCAACCCCACGGAAAATAAAGGGAAATCACGCACCGAGTTGCTAGGAGAAGTTACCCAGTTAACCGGGGAGGTAACAATGTTAACAGCGAAATCTGAAAAACTGGCCGGGGAAGTTACAACCCTGACGGAAAGATCTGAAAATTTAGCTAGGGAAGTTACAAAGTTGACGGGACAAGTTGAAGAGTGGAAAGAGGAAATGGCAGAGTACCAAACGGCTCAACACATCATATCTGTTTCAACCCATCGTGTTTGGGAAATCACCAACGAAGCAAACAACTTATTCAAGGAAATCGCCCAGGCACAACAGGTAATTCAGGAACGAGCAGACCTCTACAAATCAATCCTCCAAAGATAGACATAAAACATTATAATTGATAAGCTACCACTCTTCATAAAGTCATATCACCAGACGCCTCTTTATCTTATGGGTATCCCGACGCCGTCTCGCCAAACTAGCTCTACAACCACCCTTCTGCTCCTCTTCTATCCGTCGCCAATACTCTGCACACTCACCCTAAAAGGCGTCTTCAAACGGACAATCCACGCTGTCGTGGCCATCCCGTTCGCATACTGCACACCATTTGCTAGCATCGATTACTCCAGACTCCTTACCCGCTACCGGGCCAGACTCCATAGGGTTAGGCATCACCTGGGGTGGCGGTGCTGGTGCCACAGGGGAAAAGGTAGGTACACTGGTAGCAGTAGGTGTGGTCATCGAGTTCTTAGCCTTAAGAGGCGCCACCTTGTAGTCCCCAACAGGCTCCATCTCCTCATCATCCGATGGTAGGTTCTCAGTGACAACAGCCTTCAGAGTGTCCCGGTTGTTACCCGAAGTAGACGTAGGCTTGGGGCCATCCGGACCAAACATATTGGTGCAAGTGAGAATGTCATGTCCGTTGGTCTCGCAGATCTCACACCAGAGAGCACTAGCCTCAGTGGCAGTCGAGTACGTGTCACTTTCCGGCATGGTATCCAGAGTAGAAGCCCGCTTATGGGAAAGAGGGTCAGCCGGAGCCCGAAGCTCGCCAACACCACGGCCACCAGTTGAGTCACGAAGGGACGAAGGTCGAACAGTCACGCCGCTAGAGCGCTGTCCAACAGTGTGCGAGTTAGGACGGCTACCACTACCGGCACCCTTGGCGGTGAAACTGGCCCCACTACGACGCTGAGAATCACCACCAACAGCCTCATCAGTAGTCTGGTCGATCATAGCACGTAGCTCACTGAGTTCCCGTTCTTGCTTCTCACGCAATAGTCTAGTCTCAGCAGAGTCTCCATTGTTCCCGGGGCCAGTGCTAATGGGCGGCGTGGTAGTAGAGTCCCGACTAAGGGAGTGGATGATGGCTTTAAGTCCACGGATCTCATCCTCCTTTTGTTCCAACTCCTTGGTGAGAGTCAACGAAGACTTATCCGCACCAGGGCCACCCGTAGCACCACTGGTAGCACCCCCGCTACCGTTCTTTTCCTTTTCACGGCGCAGCTCAGACCGCGTACGTTCAACCTCGCCACGAAGGAACTCTACTTCACCACGAGCCTCAGCTTCACCCCTGCGGGCATCCTCAAGACCCTCTTCAAGCTCCTGCACCAGCTCCTCTAGTTGCTTTAACTGCCGCGCCACAGCATCAACGTCCTCAAGTCGTGCTTCAAGCTCATTAATCTCTTGCACAAGGTCCTTCTTTTGCGCCTCATACACCCGGACAGTTTCGGTACTGGCCATCTCGAGGGCATCAATGGTGCTACGGAAATCAGCCCGGTGTGAGTCAAACTCAACTGTCAACTGCGCAATCTTTTCATTCTTTTCGCGTACCAACGAACGGAGTTGTGACGAGTCCTGGTCATCAAGATCATCCCGAGGAGGTCCACGCATGGCTGCCGGGTTATCCATCAGTCGTTGCACCTCAGCCAAAGCTCCTTCCATCTCCAAAAGCGTAGCAGCCTGATCCTTGAGCTGTCTATCACGATCGTCAACCTGAGCTTTGAGCTTTTCAACCTCCTCATCGTTGCCATGCTGTGCCCGTGATACTGGCCGGTTTGGAATGCCACGACTACCTGGAGCCGCAGCACTGCCATTG
Organism: Huntiella bhutanensis; assembly: GCA_002018275.1. Classification (NCBI taxonomy): domain Eukaryota; kingdom Fungi; phylum Ascomycota; class Sordariomycetes; order Microascales; family Ceratocystidaceae; genus Huntiella; species Huntiella bhutanensis. The sequence continues at coordinate 69,366 of MJMS01000052.1, read as the reverse complement.
GTCTTAGCCCTTTGCAGACTGGGCACTGGTGGCTCATCCTCATCGAAATTCATTGGACCCATACCAAGAGCTGACGAGCTACGTTGTGGAGGAGCACCGGCGTATAGACTCTGCTTGAAATCGAGACGCGGACCACCTGGAAGTTTCTTGCTAGGATCTCCCGCGGTACCGCGAACACTCTGTGAAAACTTGGAGACCGTGGGACTGCCGTATTTACCCTTGTTGGGGGATCCAACTCCTGGGCCAATCGAGGGACGACCTGAAGATGGTGTCATGGCAAGCCTACGTGCTGGTGATTCGGGGCGGTGAAGTGAAGGGCGCGACTTCTTTCCCAGTGGGCTGGATGATCTACCAGGACCCATAGACTGGCTGAATTTTCCGAGACTGGGTGTTGGAGCACCACCTAGCCCAGGTGCCCTAAGACCACCGTTTGACGACGGTGTAGGTGGGTTATTGGCGTTCTCTCGCCGCATGACTTTTCCTTGCGGGACAAAGATACCAGCTCCTGCGAGAGTCGTGTTGAAATATGAAACTCTACAAGAACATTACCGTTAGCAAAATGTGCAGACCAAACATTGACTTGTTTAATCCAATGCTTCTCAAGATAAACTCACCCATCGACATCACCATTATTCTTTCCTCTAACAGCAAATTCTGGCAACAACTCAATTCCAATAAACGTGCCCTTCTTCCCATTAACCATGCCTACAAACCTCACCGTACCAACTAATCCATTAGGAGCTTCCACCAAATCACCAACCTGCATATCGTCCGCCATTGTACCCTGAGAATAGTCCTTGGACAAACCAGCACGTGATCCAGGTCGCGAATCAACTCGTGAAACCGATAATGTCGGTGGAGATCTAATACTATCTGCCGAAACAGCACTTAGTGGATACGTCTTGGTAGCGTCAGGCAACGCAGCCAGTGCAGACTGGTTCAAATTCCCAAAAGACGTTTTCCGTCCAAGAGTAAGCGGCGGTGGAGCAAGCGCAGGCGGAGCAACTGCGGAAAGTGGAGCCGCGGGAGCCAAGGAAATTCCGGGCGTTTGACGTGTGGCGTGACTCGAGACGGGTCGTTGAAGGTTGCTAGCGTGGGTAGCTGCCGTGGAGCTCGGATGGTTTGAGTTTATGCTTGAGTTGTAGAGGGAGTGGAGATTTGAAGACGAGGCTATGGTGGCTAAGGCGGGGCCAGTATAAGCAATTGAATTGGTTGAGGGAGAATTCGAGTTCAGGCCAATTGCCGAGGCAGATTTTCGCAGCGACCGTGGAAGACCGCGAGAGACGGAAAGAGATGGCGGCGTTAGAGTTGAGGATGGTGATGGAAGAGACGATTTTGGCGTTGCCGCGATCATTGTGGGGGGAAAAAAAGAAAAAAGAAAAAAAAGAGCGGAAAAAAAGGGAGTTTTTACCGTTCAAAAACGGAATTACAATTAAAATAAATAATAACCAATAGAATCAAAAAGGGATGTTCGATTTCTCACTTGCAGGAGCCCACGTCAACACACGACGACCAGTGAGTTTCCTTTTCTGGCCAACTGTGGTGAGTCCTTGTCTTGAAGGAGGAGAAGCCGTGTGAGACTAGATTCAGGACAAACCCGATAGGAGAAGAGCTTGAAAAGAATAAGAAAGAAATACACAAAAGAGGGAAAGAAGGAAAAGTCCGTCGGCTGGTCCGATGAACTTTTCTGTCAGTGTTCTGGGTGGATGTCGTTCCCTGGTCACTTGTGTGTGTAGAGAGACTGAGAGACAAAGCCTCGCTTGCGCTTGTAGTAGAGCCGTGCGCGTACAGAGGCCGGTTGTGTATGTAGGTGCAAGTGAGGCCAGTATAGCTGGAGAAGAATCAGAATAGAAACCTAATTAGCTGATAGTCTATAACAATCTCGCTGAACAAGGACACCCAAGTCGACTGACGTTTAGTCAAGAAAAGATCACCGGTTAGAAACGAATAAAAATATGTATCAGAAATTAAAAAAGGTAGAGAAACGAGGAATACATCTGTCGTATAGGCCAATATATATAATACTGCAGAAACACCAAGCATTCGCCAAAGGGACTATCAACCAATATCACGAAATAATGTAACCAAGGTCGACACCATAGTTCATTCCAGCTTGTTTACTTGTAGAAGGTGACCCAAACCCTAACATTCGATCTACGGATCTACTGATCGACTGCCAGGTCAACCTAGAGTCGCCCTATATCGTCTGAAGACCTTCAAAACTGCTCTACATCCTTTTTTATCCCTTGTATGGGCACACATAACCCCGCCCATCATTGGAATTCAAGAACCAAAACCCAATATATTCACAAGGGAATGTAACTCAAAAAGGAACCAAAAAGAACTGACCACGATGGGATTCGAACCCACAATCTTTTGATTCGTAGTCAAACGCCTTGCCATTGGGCCACGCGGCCGTCAGTTGATATCTTTTCCGGCCTTAATCCGACTCATATTCGGAGCCGAGCGCCTCCATTACGACCACCGTTTCCCGGTTCTGCCTCCGGAGCCGGACCTCCTCTGCCGAATGCTCCCTAATCCCTGTTGCGGCCCCTGGTGCAGAGTCCCAGGATTGGTCACGTTCCCGACAGTATACCTTGACCCCCCACGTGATAGCAGGATCCGACTCTATGCGTGCCGTGGCATAGAGACCCGCCCGTTCAAGAGCCTGGGCACCAGCCGGATACTTGCATAGGGCATCAATGAAGTCGAGAACACGATTGTTCTTGTTGTTCTTGTGCATACTGTGAGCGTAACGGGTGAAGTTGAGCATTCTTTCCTGTTGAGTGGTGCCCCAGTTTTGATGAACTAGCCACTTCTCAACAAAGCCACATTTAAGGAGAGTGTTGACGTTAATGTCGTAGCTAGAGAAGCTCACGTTGTAGAGATATTCGAGAGCAAGACGTTCAGCCTCAGAACGGAAGGGATATTCGTTCCAGAAAGGGTCGTAACTGATGGGAGGATTCTCAGGATCATAGTCTTTAGTACAGTGATGTAGACCGCGGACAATGAGAGCATGAGAAGCGGGATTGGCAAAGATGGCGCTGCTTTTGGAGTAACAGTCTATATCATGTTAGTTAGTGACTCTAAGTTCAAACAGAGAGAGATCACCTACGTTGATACAGATGATGCAGTGTCTTCAAAGACTTCAACCGCATATCATAATCCTTTCTCGCGCACCCCCTCACAATCTCCATGAAAACATCATTATCAAAAGCCCCGCGCTCCGTCAAAATCTTCATCGCCACATCTGCCACCGTATAATTAGGATGATCAAGCAGCTGCGCTAGCGTCTCCAATGGCAGCGCATCCTCTGTTTTCTGTGTAATATACTGAGTCCGGCTCGGCGCAGGCTCCATGCGACTCTCAAACCGTATATTTTCTAATAGCGTCCACATGCAGCCGACCATGGTCGCCGTGCCCAGAAATAAACTGACGGCCAGGACGACCTCGCTTTTCACAAACGGAACAACAAAGAGTGCGGACATGGCCACGTGGTTATGTCAATGTCAGGACATGTCTGATGGTGCCTGTTGTCGGTGTCACTAAATTCATCACTTGTTTCATTGTGTCGTGAGGTTATAGCTCCCTTGAGTGAGCTCCAGGATCTGCCAGGTTACACCGCTTTATAATCAGGATCGATAAGATAAGATAACATAGTGGGGCCCAAACTTTTTTATCATTACCAAAGTAAGAAATTCCAATGCGACCAATAAGCGTGGTAAAAGTCACGATACTCGACTCGACCTATACGTCGCCAAACCCACCAAAATGGCGCCTTCACAACTCAAGCGTCTCAAGTCGTCCCTCCGCGAACAGGGTATCATTGGCCCCCAGAAGTCCAAGAAGCAGAAGCGCCAACAAGCCCAGGATGTCAAAGCCAACCCCGAAAAGCGCCTCCGCAAGGCCGTCGCTCTCGGCACCATTCGCGAGCAGTTCAACCCCTTCGACTTGAAGCATAGCCGCGGCCCGAAGTTCGATGTTACCACGATCAAGCCAACTACCAAGGGCATTCTCGGTCGCCCTGGTGTCACTAAGGCTGCTGGCGAGCAGAGACGACAGGAGACATTGTTGGTGGAGATGCAGAGACGGAATAAGGTTGGTGGTATTCTCGACAGACGAATTGGCGAATACGACCCGAATATGGCGCACGAAGACAAGATGTTGGAGCGTTTCGTGACTGAGAAGCAAAGAAGTCATAAGAAGACGTCGCTTTTCGATTTGGAGGATGAGGAGCCAATTGAGGCGCTTAAGCTCACCCACAACGGCCAGGATTTGACCTTTGACGATTTTGATAATGCCGATTTGTCGGATGTGGGCAGTGATGTTTCATTGGATGAGCGCAAGCAGATCAAGAGACAGCGCTTCTTGGAGGCTCTTGCTGCAGACAAGGACGGCGAGGGAGAGGGTGAAGAGAATGGTCCTAAGGTGAAAAAGTCTAAGCAGGAGGTCATGAAGGAGCTTATTGCCAAGTCCAAGATGCACAAGTACGAGAGACAAGAAGCCAAGGATGCGGATATGGATTTGATTGAAGAGCTCGACAAGGAGACACACGAAATGATGTCGCTTTTGCTCAACTCCAAGAAGAAGAAGGATACCGAGCCCAAGGGCGTTCAGCAGGTTGCAGGTATGGAGAGAGCGGCTTTCGAGAAGCTGTTCGACAAGTCTGCTCGTGAGATGGCGGAGGATATCAAGGCCAAGCCTGCCGAGAAGACTAAGACGGAAGAGGAACTTGCGGCCGAGAAGGTTGAGAAGTTGAAGAGACTGGAGGAGAAGCGCGTGAAGCGTATGAATGGTGAAGTTGACTCTTCCGACGAGGAGATGGAGGGGGAGAAGGCTGCGCCGGCTGCTGCTATGGAGGTTGATGAGGATTCGGAAGACGAGGACTATGGCCTTGGTGCTGGCATCAAGACTAAGCCTACTGCTAAGGAGTTGGGGTTCGATGATGAGGATGACTTCTTGATTGATGATGACTTGGTGGATAGTGGATCGGATATCGATGTTAATTCCGACTCGGAAGAGGAAGGATCTGACGAGGAGGGTTCTGGTGACGAGATGGAGGAGGAAGAGGAGGAGGATGAGTTCACCAAGGAGCTCAAGTTGACTACCGCCGAGTTGCAAAACCCTCTTTTCACAGCATCAGGTGGTAAGACACGCACTGGAAACGACGAGTCCGGTCTCCCGTACACCTTCCCATGCCCGCAAACTATCGAGGAACTTCAAACTGTGATTACCCCCCACCCTCTCGCCAAACTGCCCATTATCATCCAGCGGATTCGTGCGTTGTACCACCCCAGTTTGGAAGAAGGTAACAAGGAGAAGCTTAGCCACTTTGTTGAGTCTCTTGTTTCTCTAGTTGCCACTTCTGACGAGGTTGAGGGTCTTGAGTATGTTGTTGTTGAGGCTGTTTCTAGACATATTCACTCTATGGCTAAGATGTTCCCTATTGCTGTTGCTACGAGATGCAGAGAACATATTGATGAGTTGACTACTGAGCGGTCTTTGGCGCCTACTATGGGTGACTTGACCTTGTTGGTTCTCATTGGTACTGTCTTCCCCACTTCGGATCACTTCCACCAAGTCGTCACCCCCGCTATGCTCGTCATGGCGAGATACCTCGGCCAGAAGGTTCCCCGCCAGTTATCCGATTACGCCACTGGCTTGTTCCTCGCCACTCTCGTTGTACAGTTCCAGAGACTTTCTAAGCGTTTTGTCCCTGAGGTTCTTTCGTTTGTGTCTAACACTATTGTCTCCCTTGCGCCAACTCGCATGTCCAAGGTTCCCGGATCTTTCCCTCTTCATGAACCTACCGAGGGCACCCGGATTTCCAAGGCTGCCAAGACGCCAGTTCGCAAGATGAAGCTTTCTGATTGCTCTCCCTCTAACCTCCCTACCGACCGGGCCTCTACTTCCTCCCTTCAAGTTTCTATTCTCACCACTTCCCTGCACCTTCTTGATGCCGCGATAACAACCTGGTCTATCCACCCCTCCCTCCCCGAGACTATTGCTCCTTTCCTTCTTCTTCTTTCCCATCTTCTCTCTAAATCGTCCCTTCCTCATCTCCCCGCCGTCCTCCAAAAGCATATCAAATCAACCCACACAACCCTTTCCCGCCATAACTCCCTAACCCTCACCAACAGACGTCCACTCCGTCTCCACAACCACCGTCCCCTCGCTATTAAGGCATCCTTCCCCAAGTTCGAAGACCAATTCGATCCCACCAAGCACTACGATCCCAACAAGGACCGTGCCGAGCTTGCCAAGTTGCAGAAGGAGTACAAGAAGGAGCGGAAGGGAGCCCTCCGTGAGCTCCGGAAAGATGCTCAGTTCATGCAGAGAGAGAAGCTCAAGGTTAAGAAGGCGAAGGATGAGGCTTATGAGAAGAAGTTCAAGAGACTTGTGGCGGAGATCCAGGGTGAGGAGGGTGCGGCGAGCAATGAGTATGAGAGAGAGAAGTCGGCGAGATCAAGGGCTAGACAGAGACAGAGGTAGTGTTGTTTTGTTTGTTGACGGTAGATTAGGGCCACGACCCCTCTTGCATATAAAAATAATGATTTTCAGTTCCAATACACATGTACATACTAATCACCCCCCAAAAAGTATATCACACAGGGCACATGATTCCCAAAAATCGGCAAAAAAATTCGGTTTATCGTTGCTCCTGGTGGGGGTCGAACCCACGCTGTTGAAATTGTTAGTTTTCATTGCTCTGATTGGCTCATGGGCAATTAAGTGGGGACTTACACTTTCGCATTTCGTCATATTCATCAGCCTGTCCGATCAATATAAGAACGACACGCTAACCACTGCGTCACAGGAGCTGACGATGCAAGTTTAGTCAAGGATGCTCTTATTTGAGTGTATATAGGGAGACATAACGAGGGTCGGTTAGGGTTATGTAAGTGTTTTTCTTGAGGTGTGCGATGTTGTGATGGGTGGTAGGTGACTTTTGTATTTATTTTTGTGTCATTGATTATCATTTAATTTCATCGATTATGGCATCTAGACAAAGATCTCATCGGACAGGAAGGCCGTTTGTTCCACCAACGGCATCTTTATCACCGGAACCAAGTAATTCACCGGCTAAAGATGTATCATTAGAAGATGACGAAGAAGAAGATTACATGACCATGGCGATTGCCAGCGCCCCATCCGCCCCCGAAACAACCCTCCAACGAACCCGTCGCTTGAAAGCTGAAGCTCTAGCCCGCGGTCTCCCCCCATCAAAAGAAGCCATCGCCACCGCCCAAGAACTATCGCGTGTAGCAGCCCAGTCCACCTCACTATTCGACAGACCGGAAGCCAAGAAGAGTAAGGGGTTAAAGATGATGGCGAAGATGGGATTTAAAGAGGGAAGTGGCTTGGGAAAAGATGGTGTTAAGGAGCCTGTTAGAGTGGAGGTTAGAGAGGGTCGAGCAGGAATTAGAGAACGGGAGGATGATGGTGATGATGGACGGGGAAAGAGGAGGAAGCTTGTCGGCGAGGATAAGAGGATGGTGGATCCATTGGAATATAGAGACCGGTTGGTGAGGGAGCGACAGGAGGAACGGATGGAGGCACAGATTCATGCGGCGCAGAAACTTGCACAAACACTTCATGAAGAAACATCTACATCTCCCCCAGAGACCCTTCCTTCCAAGACACCTCTCCTCTGGCGTCGTCTAGTTCTCGATGCCACACAGAAAGCCCACAAGACAGCTTTAAAAACGGCTCTTCAGGAATCTCTCGCTTCAATGCATAACCACGCTACAGATATAAATGATGATGACCGACTTGCCCTCGGTCAAGACGTCACGCCACTTCTCCAGGTGTCATCCGAATTAGACATTGAAGACCCCGAACTCACCGCTTTCGAAACACTTAAACCCCAAGCCCGTCTGAACCGGCTACTCATCCATCTTCGTGACACCCATAACTACTGTATGTGGTGTAAATCGTCGTTCCCCACAGCAGAAATGGACGGATGTCCCGGCATCTCAGAAGAGGACCATGAATAATGAATGAATGATTAGATTAGATTAATTAGACCTGTCGATTTTAAACCTCAAAAAAGTAATCCTCATCCAACCCCTCCCGACTCGGCACAACCCCCGTGCCTGGTGCCGGCCGCGAATATGCCGTTTCAAGGTTCACGTTTAACAGGCGGATTTTCAACCCATAGTCACTGACCATGTTGACTAGCCTGTCTGTATCCGCTGTGATGGGTGCTTGATGAAGAAGAAGTAAGAGACCATCTAGCCACTCTGATGCCGCACTTTGGTCTAGAGGGTGAAGAACCAGTACAGCTTGTTCATCAGAATGTCTCTCACCATCCGTGCCTTGATACGAGTTAATCGTGATTTTATGCGTTTTAGTCGATCCTGTGCGTCCCTGATGACTCGTCTGAGTCGGCGTAGTAGACCTCGTTCCATCCTTCCCCTCGGCCTCCTCCGCTTCACCCGTGGAAACATTCGAAACCACCGAGGAAATCGTATTCAAATCAATCTTCAACGCCAAGTCATCCAATCCCGGCTCATGAATCCCCTTATCGGGAAAGTCCGCATAATGCAAGAATCGTCGGTTATGAGATAACTTTGCAAACCGCCATGGTGTGGGTGTGAACAGTGGTTTGATCTTTAACCCATCACTAGCAGCAGTATTACTCCGTTGATGGGTTTCCCGCTTGGGGACCGGCCGGGTGAACCACGCACCTTGTAATAAGCAGCGAATACGTTGTTCCTTGACGAATTGGAGGGCCTCGTTGCGGAGTTCCTCGCGGACTTGGTAGAGATGTTGACCCCAGTTTTCTTCAAACGAGAGTTCCAACAGTTCCATTTGTAAAGCCCGGAGACGGCCACAGTCGAATTCGGCAAGTTCCTCTTCTACCTCATCAACACTCTTTGTGCGAGAGGCTTGGCCTACCACTTGTTCGATGAGAATGCGTACAAGCTCGGCAACCTTATCAAAGTCTTCTCTTACAGCGCCGGTAGTTTTCCACAGACGGAAGAAGGCATGGAGACCTGCCGCGTGCATTCGCGCCCATTGCAACATCATAGGCTTAAACAACTTCTCGTTCATCTTGCTGTCCAGTGACTGATGACCCTTTGATTCATCCATCATATCCTTATCCACATCAAAGTGTTCATAAAGAATAACGCTGATAAACATGCTTGCTCTTGCCACTGGACTCCGCTCGTGTAGTGGTCGCGATCCTTGTTCCAATAACATCTTTTGGTACCCATCCTCATGCTTCTTGACGTACTCAGAAAGATCCATTAATCCCAGATATCCACACACATCGAATTCCTGCCCCGGATTCTCCGTTTCGAAACCCAGTCGCCGCCACTTTTCAGGGTTGTGCACCTTGCGATTCTTGTCCTTGGGTGACCCAATATCTTCATCATCCTTCACAACCTCTCCTGGAATCTTTTCTGGATTCGACGATAAGTGAATGGCCTTCAACATCCTCCTATGTTCCGTCTTATCGATTTCCACTTCCATCATTCGCCACTTTCTAATCAGCATCTTCACCAACCCCTGAAACTCTAGCAGTGGATGCGCCAAGTCTTGCAGCGCACTACTCTGCATCAAACCAAACACACTTCTCACCAGTCTCAAATCCTGCAACCTCCGGAAAAACTTGGAACTATCCTCCACCGAAACTGGCGATGTAGCTCCTCCCCTTTCCGTCTCTTCCGTCTGTATCGAGTCACGCAACAACGCGTTAACCAACTGCAACGCATTCGCGCATAACAGATGATCCGCCGACTGTAACTGCTGCACCACCAGTTCGAAAAACTGCGGATAAACCGCCACAGCCGGCTTTAAAGCTCGAAAGCCAAACGTGACACTTCCATACGTTGGCGAACTAGGCCTCGCATGCGCCACCAACGCCACCAGAATCGACATCGCGCCTCTCAGGATATTCACCAATGGATTCGTCACCACCAGTTCCACGATTCTCTCCACCAAGTCCGAAGCCTCTGGCCCGTCAAAGATGTCCCAACCCATATCAACTTCAAGCAGTCGACTCAGCGACTGGAGGGAATAGGCAAGGGTGTTTCCGCCCAGAGACATGATGAGTCGGCGAAGAACATCGAGACCGCCACTGTAAATGAAGACGTCGGCGAAAGCGGGGTCGTTTATGGAGGATTGTAGTTTGAAGACGGCCATGCGACGGACCGCGTCCTCGGTGCTTTTAAGTCGGGAGAGAAGCTCGGGGACGTCGGCTTGGTCCATGATGTATGGCGGTAGTTATCGAGGTCGTGTGCGTATGTCTATCGTGAGTAGTCGCGGGGTCGTGTACAAGTAAAGCGTCGTCGGGAGACGTCAATCCGGCGTCGTAATCAAGTCCGTCTTCGGTGTTTCTTGCCAAATTGTGCAGAATATCGTGTATCAAAAGGATATAAGTATAACTAGTAAAGGCCAAGTCTTGAAAATCCAAAACAACTTCCAAAAGTCAGCAAAATCCAACATCATTGAACCAGCAGGGGCCAACGAGTCCATCCATCAAATCGTAAGCTTGCCTTCTTCTTCCTCAACGCAGGAACCTGTCTATGTCCAAGCGCAATCCCAACCCCTGGACTAGAAACACTAGAACACCCAGAAGGGGCCAAAGAATGGCAGCTGGACGCGGATTGCGCCGGCCAGGGCGACTTATGGTGGGTCTAGTGTTTGCGACTAATAAAGAGGAATACTTACCAAAATGACGGTGCTTGATGATTCCTTCACGGTATCACAATCGTGAAACTTCTACATCTGTTAAAAAGGAGACGGGAATTTTGATCTTTTGGCAACTCCCACGAAAATCACACAACTTTTGGCATGCACCTTCCTTGTTAACGTCTGTAATTTCACATAAAAAATGTAAACCCTTAATTGAAACTGTAATTGGTGATATCATTAAACGCCGTCTATGAATCAACCCACCAAACGCCAACGCCAATGCAAAGAAAACATAAACAGAAGCCACCAAGAAACAAAAGAATAAAAAAAGCTTCACATCCACGGCTCAGGCTCGCCAATTTCTGTAGTCTCCGTGGTCTCGGCCGGTGTATTCTTCTTCGTCCGACCTTTGCTCCGTGGTTTAGAACTGGACCGCACCCGCTTCTTCCGCCCACCACCACCGGGAGTACCAACACCTTTGCGCTTCTGGCCCCGGCCTTCTAGTGGATCATCGTCTTCGCCTTCACTCATTTCACCCTCGCCCATGTCGTCGTCACTCTCGGCAACCTTGAATTCGTTGTCAATGGTCATGAGCGTGACAAACTCCTTGAGCTTTTTGAGCTGCGCTTTCTGCGATACAAAGTGCGACGGAAGCTTCTCGAGTTCTTCGTAAAGCTTGTCAGCAGTACCTGATTGAACCTTGACCGGCGTCTTGCTCATGTCTTTGGAAATGTGCTTTGCTTTGGACTCCTTCCGGTTAACACCTAATCCATGGGCCTTCCGGAGATGCGTCCGAGCCTCCCAGAGACCAGAGAGGATACAAGCGGCCGTTGTCAATTGCTTGAGACGCTTTGCGTCTACATCAAGAGCGACTTCTTCATCCTCATCAATAGTAGAGGCTTGGGCGTCAATGTTCATGCCTTCTCCAGTGGACCCAGGTTCGTCAGCAGCCGGAGGTGCCGGGGCGTCAAAGGCGTTCATATTGCATTTGAAAACGTCACCTTCGATTGACTGGGCAATAGGCGCACCCGTTGACTGCACAATCTTCTCAATCAGGCTGACGGAAGAAAGAATCTCGCCAACCGTGGCATACTCGAAGAAACCAACATTGTCGATGATGAATCGTGAGAACAAGAGATGTGCTGGGATATCGCCTGATACGTTGAGCTTGTTGACGTCGAAGTCAACCTGCTGGATTGTTTTCTCGAGGAACTTTTGCCGATTCTTGGATTTGCTAATTTTCATCACCTCCATCAACAGATGCAATTTTGGCTGGTACGGGTCTTTCCGTACACCACGAGTGTCCTTGCAAATATCGCGCTGGTACTTGTATGCCGATTGGATTGCCTTGGTATATTCACGCTCCAATACAGTCTCGTGCTTCTGATGCAGCAGCTTGTGTTCTTGGAAGGCAACCTCAGCGAGCTTGTGCATATCAGATGTCTCCAGAGTGATGAGGGTAATACCCGTTTCTTTGGGGTGCACAAGACCTTGACGGTTGATACTCCCGAGAACCTCCATAGCCAAGAAAGCATGTTCATCTTGAGTTGACAATGTGATACGAGTAATATCTTTAAGGAACCGCTGAGTGGTAGCACTGGCAACGTCATCATAGCTAGTACCGCCCATGACTGTCAATTCACGTTTCTTCCCGGCCTTCTTGTCAGCAGCAGCCTCAGCTGACGCAGCCTCTGAACGACGCTCTTCGGTAGTCAAAAACTCCTTGAACGAAGAGAGAATCATGGCCTCAAGCTGTGCAATTTTGCTATCAAACACAAGTTGAAAGGTCGTATATACGTTTACAGAAACATAGTTGCGGGGAGCAGACTCGCAAATCAACCCGATGGCGTCTAGGGCCGAAGCCCGCATCAACATGGGTCGTTCAGGTACCGTGAAAGGAACCAAGAGATCAATCATGAGCCCCGACACAGTCTTGCCCTTCCACGTTGGGAACTTCTCGCGGAAGAAGGCAATCTCTGTTTCAAGATTGCAGTGTTTGCCAATCATACCAGTAAGAATAGCATATCGCGAGAATGTACTAATGACGGTGGCATCCAGTTTCTTGTTCTTCTGGGCAAACGCACCCGCCATGCATGAGCTAGCAAGGCGACTGAGGGGTGTCACGTTCTGCAAGATCTCACAGACAATCCAAATACAGGCTACAGCATTGTCGAGCAAGGGCTTCTGCAGTTTCGACATGGACTGGTTCAAAAGAGCACGCACTTCCTGTAGGAACTGTGAGTGAATCTTTGACAGGTTAGGTAAAACCTTGCGGTAGATGGCAGTGACAGCACGGAATACGAGAAGATCCTCCCTAGTCTTGATAGCCGAGAGGTGAGGCTTGAGTAGTCGGATCTGCTCAAAGGTGAAGAGCTTGGGTTCAGCCTTGGCAAATACCATCAGGACAACCAACGCATCACGGCCCGAAGGGATTGTCGGATCATCAGAATCAAGACAATCAATCAAGTTGAACATGTTGGCCACGAGCTTGGTACACACACTCATTGGTCCCTCTTGTGGTTTTCCATCCTTGGAGCTCAGGACTGCGTTAAGAACCTTGTCAAGCACGCCGGCCACATTGCCCGTCTTAACAATACGGATCATCAAACTAACATGATCAGTAAGCGAAGTCTGGAACTCCACGGAATCTTCCGCATTGTAAAACGGAGCAAACCAGACCTCTTCAACCATGAGCTTGGCAAGTTCACGAACACCCTCATCAGGATCTTGCACGCGGAGTAGGAGACCACTAGCGATGCTACCGCGGAGTTCTTTGTCAGAGTTTCGCAGATATATATCGCGAGCAAGCTTCATGGCACGCTTGCGAACCGGCACACCAGAGTCGGTGAACCGCTCAATAATCGCGCCCACCATACTATCCTCTAGTACTGGTCGCATCGAGATACATTTTCCAATCAGACCGACAGCTGAATCACGCACTTGGGGTGATGAATCACCAGCACACTTGAGAATGAGCTGGGTAACAACCGAATCACCATCTAAGATAGCGGGGTCTGTCTCGAGAATCTGGTTGACACTCTTTAAACTTTTACTGCGAACCGTGGCCTGATCACTGGCCATAGACCCAAGCACAATGTTAAAGATCTTGGGGAACGATTCGCAAAGGGGAGAGCGAAGCAAAAGACCAAAGTGGCCGAGTTTGACATGATTGGGAGTAACAGTTTTGAACGAATATTCTGTTGTGAGCCAACGCTCATCTTCGATCATCATCCGCAATCTGTAGGCCAAGAGACCAAACTCAGACAATCTGTCTCTCTCATCTTCGGCCAGGGTCTGGAAACCAGTGGCAGCGAGACAAGCCCAGTCACAGATTATGAACGACACTGCACCCTTGAGGTACAAATCATCAGATTGTCTTCCCTCAAGGTGCTCCAGTACGGCGCGGTAAGGGCCCGCCCAGGAGACCATATCTTCCACACGGCATCTCTGGTCCAATGAAGAGTACGCAATGTCTGCCAAGAACTTGGTCAAATCATCCGACGTCGATCCCTCAACAGCACCTGCAATCTTGCGCACCTGGGAACGTAGACGAGAGATTGAAGCGCCCATGGTACCGAGAACATCAAGTGCCATGTTCTTCGCCGGTGCAGGCGCTCTGTCAGTATCAGAGAGCTTTACCATACGGAACATTATCATGCGTAGGAGAAGCTCAGAAGAAGGCCACTCGGGAGAGTCAAGGCAGGCAGTAAAATCTTCAACGAAAAGATCCAACAGATTACGGTACGGAGTGTCACCCGACTTGGTCGCACTAAGGGCCCGGGTGACAATAAAGTTAATGACAAAGTTGGCATTGTTATTGGTAGCCTCAAACAGCGGGTTGAGGGTTTGTTCCAATTCTCTGATGGCAATGTCGGGTTGAGCAGATCCATCTTCCTCCGTGCGGATAGTAACACGCGGACGGGTTTGGGTGGCATCCTCAGTTTGTCCCGGTTCTTTCTCTCCTTCAGCATTGACTACATTATCAAGGGCGTTTTGTTGGGAACCCTTCTTAACGACTTTAGTTCTACCAGAACTGGATTGGATGAGACGCATAATAAGAGCTGAGACGGGTTGAATGTTGGTACCATCAGACAACTTAAAGTTACGTGCGCTTTGCTTGCCAATAGGGAGCTTCTCTAAAGAGGTCAAAATCTCAGTCAAGATGCCCTGTCTCTGTTCGGGTTTCAAGATGAAAATCTGGCAAAGCATGTTCATCGCGACCAGACGCATACCATCGAATCTTTGAACGCCAATAGCAGAGTCTTTCTCTGTGTGAGAATTCTCAACAAAGATCAATCTCGATGCTGTGTACTCGAGAGCATTGATTACAGACTCTGAAAGTTCAACGGGACCAACCATTGAAGTCAGGAGCTCAAAGAGACGCTGTGTATTGGTGAATATAGTGGTGATAATCTTACGATTAGGTGAGATAAGCTTGAAGATGGGCGCTTGGTTACCAGTGTTTCTCATTTCCACAATGGGGATAATGACGCCATCCATGATTGCCTTGAAGTAGTCAATGGTGTGCTGAATGACAGACTCCGAGTAGAGCTGCTTGTCCTCACGCCCACCGGACATGACACGAACGGCGGTACGAGCAGCACGGAGACCATTTTCCAATGCTGGAATCTGATCCATCCATGCTTGCAGGTCAGACTCCGTCCAAGACTCTTGAATCTTGAGATCGATTGCAAGAGCCTCCCGGATAGAGGAGTCTGCGAGCTTTTGCATGCGCAACAGGGAATCCAACTCGGCATCTTGAAAGGACCCCAAGTTCAGCATCTTGTTCAACAATGCGTTGGCCGTTTGGTGACTAGGGATAGTCAAGCAAACATCCTGTTGAGCATTGACGACGGCGAAGTTTTCGTGGCCTGGCGTACCAGACATAGCGGCAGTCACGGCATCGAAAATATCCTTGGAAAAGGCCTCAAACTCCATTAGGACAACATGGCCACGCTGTTTCTGGTCGAGTACATCACGAGAAAGATCCTTGACTTCGTGGTTTTTATGTTTACGCTTCTTGGACAGGTTGACAGGAGCATCAAATGAAGCGGCCACAGTGGTGTATTCGTCTTTAACAAAGTCTGCAGATGTCTCGAGCTCAGTTGCGATCTCTGCGGGTTGGTTATCAGTATCCGCCATGGTGATATCAAGATCTGCTTCTCCGTCGGCATCTTCATCCGCATCGGCATCAGCATCCGCCTCGCCGTCCTGGTCTTCATCCATTGGGACCTGATTGAATTGAGGTGGTACGACTGGTTTTTTCAATGGAGCAGACATTTCAAATGTCTTTGCTCTGTGTGGGAATACCGGTGGTGGCACCGGCGTGATAACATGTGGGCGTGCCATATTAGGAAATGATGGCGCTTTGGGCTCTTCTTTTATCGTTGGTGGAAAGTTTGGAGGAAGGATCGGTGGTGGCTCCTCTCGTTTTACAATAGGCAAGGGCACAATAACATTGGATGAAGACTGCCCCGATAGTAAGGAAGCGTCAAAAGAAGCTCTAGGTACCTGTGCTGGTGACCGTTGCGGGAGTGGAGGAACTGGTGGAGGAATTGGCGTGTGATTAGAGACGGATCGTCGCGGTGTTTGACCGTTTGTAGGTACCGGCCCAGAATGTGATAGGGAGCGGCCGGGCGGTAACGATAACCCGGGTTGTATCGGAGTCTGTTCGGCGCCGTAGTCGAAAAGGTTTGATACCTTGTCGAATATTGCCCGAGACAATGGTGATAGCGTCTGTGATGGAAGAACGTCGGGTTGTGAAGCTCCTGGTACGGTGGTGATGTTTTTGAACTTGCTGAATGTGGTGTAAGTGAAGTATCCAGGGTCAGAGGAACATGTTCAGATGACTTACTAGGTCGTTTTGATGCTGGATTTGAGATCGTGCAGGAGAATATCCGCAACCTTTTTCACTGACCGTAACACAGCTGGATCGCTGGACACACCATCCAAGTTTATCTTTTCGAACTCCTGGTGGTTGAAGAGCTCAGATACACTGTTCGTTAGATGGCCGGACCCAGACACTGGCTCTGGGATGAGGTCTAAGTCAAGTTAGCCGATGATGTCCATAACCGACAAGATAGCCTTGGCTCCGAAATTTCACATGGGCTGGATATGAAGCAAGAGCGCCCGTCATGATCTAGGGCATAGAGTTTTCCACAACCCACGAGAGTTTACACACTGCAAGTTCTCCTACTAAGTCGCAGCTTCCCAGGGAACTTTAAACTCCATCATGAACTAAGCTCCTGCCTCTTTCCATATGACCCAGTGGAATCCCGCAAAACATAACAAATCAGGAAGGAACCTTACCATGTGCAAACGGCACAACGGATGTGTGTGGCGAATATGGCAATGCCTCCTGAAGGGTGAACGGTCTATTTTCCAACAAGGCTAACGGGACCTTGTACACAGGTGGCGAGCCATTGGCATCATCGTGGGCCATTTTGAAGTATATACGATGTTTGTAACGGATTTTGGCGGGGGACACCCGTGGGGATTAAGTCAGGCGGTCGGCCGGTCTGGTGGCAGAGGGCGAACAAATAGTTCCGGGGTATCTAGGTCATCGATGGCGTGTCGGGATTCTCGGGGGTTATAAAGCTCGAATAGTCGTATAAAGGGACACGATCGGCCGATCAGTCGGGAGCTGTTCGGGTAGTCAAAAACAGTAGTCGTCTGTTATTCCACCGGGCCGTTTCTAAAGGAATGATGATGCGCCTATTCCTTCCCTCGGAGTAGAAACGCGCAGACAATAGCAGTTTGCGCACGCAAATAGGCGTCGGTATTTTCAATGTGAGGTCTTGTTGGAAGCGCGAATGTCGTGATCAAGTAAGTAATATTGAAGTCGCCGTAACGTCGGGTTCCGTCGCGATGAGATTACAAGTCGACCCTCGTTCGAAATAGGCAACTAGGGTGTGAATCGCGCAGCTGCTAAATGGCGGAAGCGGGATGTCGTGAATTATGTATGTAAATGCCGAAAGAAGAAGTTGCGATAAATAGGTGGGGTACGGTGTTTATCGCCGGGTCTACGGGGGGATAATGCAAGGCAAAAGGATTCAAGCGTGAAAATGTGGTAAACGAAGATTAAGTGTGCTTGAATATTGATTGACTTCACTAGATTTTGTTTAATCGCAGTAAGCTAGGGGCCAACTCAAACGTGGTATGGAAAGCCGCATTAAAGAAGCAATACGTAACCCTAACATAAGAAACTAGAGACTAATGAAATGATCGGGGTAATTATCTATGTACTATGTATTCATGAGGCAATGGTTCAAATAACTACGACAGCCAACTACACGTATGTAATGTTGGCTCAATAGGCATCTTGCGCTCAACGTTGCAATGAATTTGATAATCCTTCCTTCCTGTCAAGGTGCATCAAGGGCCGTGAATGATTTAGCAATTCACGGGTAACGGAAGCTCTTCGCTTACAGGGATCCGCGATGCCATTCCTATAGCTGGAGTATTGGTGATAAGACTCTTATCAAAACAACCGGCGTTGAACCGGACAACCCCGGTAATAAATTTTGGATGGCTTTTGGTGATACTAAGTGAGAGGAAGCGCCGTTGACGGTGCTACAATTGGAGTTTTGATTTTTGCGATTGTCGATATTTCTTTGGGTTCTTTGTATTACTAGGTGTTTGTGTATTTTAAAAAATGTCTGCTATTGGGTCTCTCGTCTTCTGCAACATGTGTGGCAACCTGTTGCCCACTTCCAAGGGTACCGCTAAGGGTATTCTTCGTTGCGATGCTTGCCAGAGCGAGAACAGAGGTTTGTTTCTTCTACCTTTATTGTCATGATCTGAATCAAAACTAACCAAATTACTTTTATCGTAGATATGGCTGGTCAGGTCATTACCACCGAAACCAAAGCTTCCGAATTCCCTTCGCTTCTGCGCCAGAAGCTCCAGTCTTCGGTCAAGACTGTCGCCAGTCACGAGATCAGTACCATGGCTACTATCAACGAGAGATGTCCCAAGTGCGGTGCGGAGGAAGTTCGGTACACTTCGGTGCAGCTGCGTAGTGCTGATGAAGGCAGTACCATTTTCTACTACTGCGAATGCGGTCACAAGTATGTTATAAAGAAAGCGGCTAAGTGGATAAGAAAGACAGTAGTGCTAACCCTCCTTTGCTCACAGCTGGGCTATGAACAACTAAACGCCTACATTGAGGTGTTTAGAGAGGTGGGCGGATGTGATTTGCTTTTTGCGACCTGTGATGATACCCAGCGAATTGACGAAACTTTAGACAAAATATCAAAATTTAGACGTAAAATTACAAAAAAAACAAGCTTTTAAATGCGTGAAACCCAAGAGAAACCAACCCACATGACGCCACAATAACCATATTTTCTTTTCCTACATTTGCGACAGCAAAATTAAGCACCAACCTCAGGGATGATAGCGTACTCAGTCTGGCCAGACTTCTCGTACTCCGCCATATCCAGGGCAACAATTACAGACTCTCTAACAACCTGCTCCTTATCATTAAGGAAACCCTTGAGAATGTCTTCAACACCCTCCTCCTCACCAAGTCCACCAAGAGCCTCAGCAGCCTCGTGGCGCACCATGGAAACCTCCTGAGTGTTGCTCAGAGCCTCAGTCAAAGCAGGGATGGAGGCAGGGTGAGACAGCTGACCGAAGACGAAAGCAATTTCGTGACGGAAGAGAGCCGAAGTATCGGCCAAACCGGTGGCCAGGGCCAAAACGGCGGGGACGGCGGTGGGGAGATCAGGAGGGGAGGCCAGATCACGGAGAGCGAACATGGCACGGTAGCGCTTGAAGAGAGGCTTGCTGGTGTCCATGAGAATTCTGCCAAGTTCAGGGACGTCGGGAGTGGCCTGATCTTCGGGCATGGGAGGGGCGGGGTCAATGGAAGAGAAGTCACTGTTGAAGAGGAATATATGTTAGTTTGAATGTTTGTGGGAAAAGGACAAATATAGGACGGAGCATACCTAGCGCGGAGCTTCTCCTGCTTGCGCGCCTCAGAGTTCTCCCACTCAACACGATCGATGGCGATCTCGCAAGTCTCGGTAACAACGACATCCTCACCAGGTCTATCTCTGAACTCGCGAAGGATCTCAAGGTTCTCAGCGTAACCCAAGGCACCAAGGGCCTCAGCGGCCTCATGTCTGCACATGGGGTCCTCAGTGAGGTCAGAAAGGCACTTGCGCAGAGGCTCAATGGCGCGTCTGTTGTGAACCTGACCCAGGCAGTAAGCCAGCTCGTGCTTCAGCAGAGCCGAAGGGGACTTGAGAGCCTCAGCAATGGCGTCAATAGAGGCAATGGCATCGGGGTCTTCCGGCTCAGAGGCGTGAGCGGCAATGTGCTTAAGAGAGAAAAGAGTACGGAAGCGCGAAGCCAGAGACGACTCTTCGGAGACGAGAATGGCACGGAGCTCGGCAATCTGGGCTTGCTTGGTGGCAGACATTTTGTTTTAACTTTCGAAGGTGTCAAGAATATGCGGTGACGAAGTGACAAAGCGGGGTCGCACGGAGCGGGGGTTTAATAGGAAAAAGGATACCGGGGAAGAATAAGAAATGGAAGGTGCCACAAAAAGAAAGCAACCAGAAATTTTCGTGTGTCACGACTAAAAACGGAAATCGGGAAAGTTACGGTTTAATGACAGGAAAAAAATAAAAATAAAAAGCTAGAAAAAGGAGAGCAATAGAAATCTACACGACTTATGAAAGACATACTACGACTAGCGGGGTCCGCTCCGACGGGCTGGTGAACCACATTCAATCGATCTGATAAGAAAATCCCCACTATGTGGACTTTCAGTGACGATGTGTATCAAACGTGAGAAAACTCTGATTTGGGGTTCGGGTCGGGGGTTATCACGGAGGTGAACAGCTCCAGCCAGACACGATTGCCGGCGGCTTGGCGCAGAGAAGGTAAATGGGGCGATGGATGGTAGATTCAGCATATGGCTGGGATACTGCGATCTCGGGGTCATCGAGTGAGTGGTCAGATCGGTCTAGTTTCTTATGGCGTGTAACGGTAGTTCCACTTCTGGCTGACTTATATGCACCTGCGACAGCGGTTGAAGAGGTTGCATAATCACAAGCAAATTCTTGATTTCACATGGGTGCCCCGCAATTTGATCGACGGGTAGGGTTTACTGGGATAGGGTTTATAGTTGGGCCAATGTGGATGAAGAATTAAGAATTAATAAGCGCTGATGGATTTGACGTCAGAGTTATCATTTATAGTGGTTTTGCGAGGGGCTTTTTTTCTTTGTTTTCCTAAATCATAACCGTCAACTTTTTTTTTTCTACACGAAATGTCACCGTCTGTTACCGACCCTTCAGAAGCTCAGGCCGTCCTGGCAAACCCACAACAGCCCTCTCTTGTGGCTCCCGAACCTGAACATTGTCCCGGTCCCGAGTCAGAACAAGCTGGCAAGGCCGACAACTGTGCCGGATGCCCTAACCAGCAGATTTGCGCTTCCGCTCCCAAGGGCCCCGATCCTGATATCCCGCAAATCTCGAGTCGTTTGGCGGGTGTGGACCACCGTATTCTTGTACTTTCGGGTAAAGGTGGTGTTGGAAAGAGTACTTTTACTACTTTATTGAGCCATGCGTTTGCAATGAGTGGGGAGAAGACTGTGGGGATTATGGATACGGATATTTGTGGTCCGAGTATCCCTAAGATGTTGGGCGTGGAAGACGAGAAGATTCATACTTCGGCTAACGGTATGTCGCCCGTTTGGGTCATGGATAACCTGGGCGTCATGTCCATCCAATTCATGCTCCCCAACCGTGACGACGCTATCATCTGGCGCGGAGCCAAGAAGAATGGCATGATCAAGAAGTTCCTCAAGGATGTTGAATGGGGCGAGATGGATTTCCTCTTCGTTGATACACCACCCGGCACTTCAGACGAACACCTTAGTGTCAACACCCTCATGCGCGACAGCGGTATCTCCGGAGCTATCGTCGTGACTACACCCCAAGAAGTCGCGCTTCTCGACGTGCGCAAGGAAATCGACTTTTGCCGCAAGGCGGGTATTCGGATTCTAGGCTTAGCCGAGAACATGAGCGGCTTCGTCTGCCCTGGGTGTAAACATACCAATGCCATTTTCAAGGCTACTACCGGCGGTGGTGAGGCTTTGGCAAATGAGATGGGGATCCCATTCTTAGGCCGGGTGCCCTTAGATCCCCGCATTAGGATGTCGTGTGACTACGGCGAGAGCTTCTTCGACTCATTTGGCGATAGTCCGGCATGCGAGGCGTTCATGGGCGTTGTCAAGAAGCTTGGCGATGAGCTTGGTATCGCTGTTGACGACATCATTCCTAATGAATTCTTGGTGTGAAGTTGATACTTGGTTATGGTATTCTGGGGGATTCTACAAGGGCACTATTTCCCATGGACGCCGTCAACACGCTCGACTCTCTACTCCTGACCCAGCTTCGCCGGAATGCCAAGGATATCCTCGGCATCCTCAATATCAAAAACCTTGCCAACCTCGCTCGTCGACCGCACCAACTCCTTGGCACTAGCGTAGAGCATGCGCGCACTGGCGTTGCAGGTTTCCGGCAGGTAGTAGATCAGTACATACGGCACGGACATACGCCCATCAGGCTATTCCACAGTTAGTATCGCGAGTAGGAAGAGTTGACTTGGATGAGAAACATACCAGGGCAAAGGGATAGCTCAGAAGGACGAAGCGCGGCGAGTTATCCGGGAGATCATCCGCGATGTCCTCGAGCGAGTTATACACGGTATTAGGATCTTCCTGCTTGATCTCGAGAGTATTCTTATCAATGTGATCTGCATTTCCAATGGTTAGTCGGGCGCCAAATTCCCCTCTCTATCGCCAAGTCCGGCCTTACAAATGACTGCTTGTGGCAGCTTGGAGCGGGAAGTGCTCAGACGGAACTTGCGCAGGTGCGCAGTGGTGTCCTGGGAAAAGGAATACAGTCTTGCTTCTGAGCTCTTTTTTTCATTAGTTAGACTCTACATAATGTATAAATTTCGTCAACCTTACCATTTTTTGAGATCTTGTGATGTGGCTTGTGATGTGACTAAATCCCGCCTGGAATGGAAAGCTCCGGATTGATCGATTCCTACTCTTCTGGTTCCTGGAGATGGATCGTGGCTCTTGCGTAACCCCGCGAAGCCCCACTTAAATGGTAGTAGTTTAGAGGATGCTTACTTATACACCAAATGGATAACAATGACGTCATAGGAAATGTATTAGATTACTTATATATAAAAAACAATTACTTCTTTTCCTGGCTCTCCTCCTCTTTCTTCGCTTCATTACCCTCTCCCAAATCATCACGACTTTCATGGAAAACACTCCGTCTTTCACCATATGGTCTCCCCGGGCCGTCTGCGCTGGCTCCTGTTCTGTCACTTCGAGGGGTGCGGGCGCCTTCTTCGCCTTCAAAAACTGGGTCTAAAACTGGTGGTATGATAGTGCCCGGTTCACTCTTGAAGGTCTCGACAGATACCTGTCTTGAGTGACCCATACCCGCTGGAGATACCGAGCCAATGACGGGGGACTCGGCAATGTAGTCACTTCCAGAATTGGACAACGGGCTGAAGGCGTTAGGTGCCGATTCGGATGAGATACCACCGCTTGAGATAACTGAACCGGTAGCACTGGTAGCGTTAGCTGCTCTACGGTTGTTAAGAGTATGGGTGACAGCTTCCTCGTGGGTGAGATCGCGGCTATCCAACTCAGTGTGCGTAGTCGAAAAAGCGTTTGAGCTAGCGACGCTTTGACGGACGATTGGCTCGGCGGGCAGCTCAATATGTCTTTGTACTTGTGGGACTTTACTGGCATCCATGGGCTCACTAGAAAGGATAGTACCGGTGACAGTAGAAGTCTCGGTAGTTTCCGAAAGAACCTTTCCAGGGGGAAGACCCGTGCGCCAGGCTTTAATACGCCGGGTGGTTGTAGTCTCCGAAGGGGTACCAGCGGAGCCACGGTTCCTGCGGAAGAAAAACCAGAAGATGACAAAGGCAAGGAGGAATCCACCGATGATTGAGCAGACGACGATAGCGGCAATAGAGCCTTTGGAAAGGCCAGAGCCTGAGCTTGAGGTGGTAGTGGAGTTACCGCCGGAAGAAGACGAAACGGGAGTGTAAGGGTAGTAGGTGGTGATTTTAGAAGTGTCGTATTTGGTGGCAAAGAGAGACTTGACGTCATCATCATTCCAGCCGTTGGAGGGTTCGGTGTTGGTGGCACCACCAGAGCCAGTACCTCCGATCACACTGGTTAGGCTGCTAGGTACCGAGTACTCGGACCACACAGTCGGGTCATAAGTATCAACAAATGTGGCTGTAGATAGGTTGAAGTTACGAATAAAGCCATCTTGAAGGCAAGAACCGCTGCCTGTCATGCCACCAAAAGTCCACATTTGATCTGGATATGGCTTGACGCAAATGTGACTGTAGCGGCTGTTGTCTATGGTTCCCGTATACACCTTTGTCCAGGTGAAGGATGGTACGGAAAGTACCCAAACATCATCTGATAGGTCATATGTGGAAGTACCATTATACCCACCATAGTAGTAAATGTTATGAGACGAAGCATCTTGGGCGGAGGCAACAACCGCACAGCCCAAGACAAGGTTCGGCGGAAGTGTGTCAGAGGAGGTATTTTGCTTGTGCCAGTTCTTGGTCGCGATGTCGTAAATGTCGATGGTACGGTGGAATGCTTGGCCACTTGCATCCTGTTATAACTAGAGGTTAATGACTTTGTGGAAAGATTGTGGAGTGGTATTATACTTACATTTTCAGCAGTATTTTCAGTGAAACCATCAGTGGTGTTCCATCCGGCGGAAGTTGTTCCGCCAATGGCCATCATAACTCCATTGGAGCCCACAGGAACAAAAACAAACTCACCGCCAGTACGTGCGGATACATCATCAGGAAGCGTAGTGTTACTCCAGTTCATCACGCTGTGATCATCTGACTGAGTTTCCACCTCAATGATGCTGTCTGCCAGGTAAGACGTACTAGTATCAGTGACAGTCGCATCACTCCCAAAGCCCAAAGTTCCCGAGGAACTTCGCATGCCTGAGAAGTAATAGGCCTTCCATTCGGACGGTACAGAGGCACCCGCCCCGTATACAGCATTCCGGTTCACACCGGAAGATAGAACGCTTGTGTCGAGACCCTGGTCGAATCTATATTCGGTACCCCACGCGTAATCGTGATATACCAAGAGATAATCATCATCAGGTGCGATAGAAATATTGCTTGTCGTAGTTTTGCCACCATAAAACCATATGTCACCCACATTGGCAAGGAGCGCACCGGAATATAATGTGGGATCACTATTGCTAGAAGATCCACCAACCCCTCCTCGGGCTTTGCTGCGAGAATTGTCGATGTAATTGGTGATGTTGTCTGTAGTAAAATTGATGGTTGAGTTCAAGGGGATAGTGAAAATGTAACCTTTTTGGTTGTCTGTTCATAGACATCAGTATAAGCAAACAGTTGGTACAGTAACAAATCATCACTTACAGTCCGGATTCTGTTTACCACTCGAACCTGCTGCGGTTGTTTGGACCCAGTATGATATACCACCGTCAATCCACAAGGTATCGTGCATTATTACAGCTAAAGAAACCCATCAGTATCACGCATAACCACAAAGACCAATGGTTAACTAACCTCGTTGGCCCTGCCATCCACATAGCGTAGTGTTGACTGTTCCATTGGGCCAACCACTCCACTGTGCCCAAGCCGGCGGGGCCGAGATGGCCAAAGCCCATGACCAGAAAGCCAAACGGACCATGACAGTATTTATTAAGAAAAACGAAAAGACGGAACGGGACTGGCTGCGCGTTTCACCAACGTCGGCACAGACGGCGAATAAAAAAGCCTAACGGGAAGAGAAAAAAATAACAGAGAAAGAATGAAAAAGAGAGATGTGACTGGGCAGTCTAATGAATATGAAGAGAAAAGAAGCGTGAAGTAGACACACAAGACAACGGAACCAAGAAAATGAAATAAAAGCCCAGGTAATAGAGGATCCAACAAGCTCCGGCGACTTTTTTGACGGGTTCCTCGTTTTTCGTGTTCTTTTTACGCCTTGCTAAGTTGGGTACATTCAGCGACGGCTGCTTCCTTTGTTGGTAGGATGGTGATGTTGTGGCTGCTTACAGAGGGTGGTATTGTATAGTGGATTTTGCAGGATGCAATGTGACGAGCATATGTGGGGAACAGAGTAAGGCAAACCGGTTGATAGAAGGAAAGACGAATTTGTCGCCGAACATGTGGAGAAGAGAGAATGGCAAAAGAACTGCTTCTCTAGACTGTAAACAAAGAAAAACGGCAATGTCTTGCTAGCAAATATCAGAGGTCTCACTTGCTACTTTACACCTAAACCTAAACAAAGAGCCCGTCATATCATCGGCCCTCTTCTTCACTAAATCCAAATCCCACGCCATAAGCGTGCATCTGCAAAGTCTCCGCAGGAGCATCAACCTGCTGTAGTGAGACGATAATATGATTCCTTCCTCGCCTGCGTCACTATAAACCTCTCCTTTTCGTGTGAGCTTTTCTCCCTTCCTTTGAACCTTTTTCACAGGGGTCTGTCAAAGAACTGTCGCCCACATTGTTGGTGATTGGCGGTCACATGGTGAAGTCTATTTTAGGCTGTTCTTGTGTTACATCCCGAGATGCATTTGGGTTGGTTAGGGTTTGGTGGTTTTTTTTCGGAGTTGACGATGTTTCGCAAGACAAGGACGATATTGGGACTTGTGTGGAACGGAGAGGTATCTTGAGATTGGTTCGCTGAGGATGTTTGGTGATGTATCCCGTACAAATGACAAACTATGCAAGCCATGGCGTATAAGTAGAGAACCTGCAGCTAAAGACGAGGTGCATTGTATCACGCAAGCCAATCTGCAGTGCAGTGCACAGAGTCCACCACCATGTCTTCTTCATCTTTCCCTAATATCACCATTTGTTTTCGTCCCACTGCTGGCTCAGTGGAAAAATTGTCCACCGCTTCTACGGATGAGGCTGTTCCCTTTTACGATGCTTTAGCTATATATCGTCGTGATCTACGCTTGTTAGCCCGCGCCTTAGAATCTACGAGGGCAGACACAAAGCACTTAGGAGTTCGTTCTCCCGTGGTATCTGCCAGGTCAGCAGATTTTCAGCATGCGGCTTATGATGCTCAGGTAGCTAAAGCTCTAGATTCTCGCTACTTCACTCCTACTCCTGCACTCCGGGGTATTGCATCCCATGTTCTCGACCCACCCACGCCCGAACGCGAGGAATCTAGTCCTACGGCATTCACTATTGGCTCAGTGAATCCCCAGGATGGTCTCTGTGATATCAAATTCGCCGAATCAGGGAAACCTCTTTATTTCAAGCCCGATATACGTGTAGTAGATATCGTATCGACTCTCAGTACCGGTGAAAGAAACAATCCTAGTATTTCTCTCTCATTTTTGCCTATTGCCCCTTTAGAAAAAAGCCGAACAAGTCTCCGCGATGATAATGATACAGGAAGCGAGACTGACTATTCGCCCGTTATCATACCCGTGGCTGGTCCATTGGGTACCGAATTCAATATTGTCCATGGTGCGATAAACAGCCCCAAAATCGACCTTTCTGCTGTCTCTCATGATGGGTCGGTAGACAGCGATGTTACCCTTTGTGATAACAACGATTCAAACAAAGGTCCTAATAACGGTCCTGTATGTATCGCAAGTGTTCACTGTGTACTGTCCAATGGCAATTCGCGCCATATTCCCGTCTATATTGACGCAGAAGCAATGGCAAATGTCGAAGATCCAGACACAATTGTGTATTTGGCCGGCGGAACACAAGTTGGTGAAAAGGTTGTTAATATACCTTCATGCATCAAGCCCGTTGCCATGTCACAAATCGACAACCCAAACAGAGTAATCCCCCTGGAACCCTCAAAACTCGCACCACATATACTATCGCCCCCACACTCTGCTTCCTTTGCCCTGAGCTTCTATTTTCACCCCATTACGTTTTTACTCGGTGTCAAGCCCACTGAGCCTACAGTTGATGTATTAGTACAGTGTGATGAGAAAGCTCCGCCTGTCCCCTTTCCTGATGCGGCCACTATCTTCTGGATTTCTCCATCCGTAAACCCTACGTTTATTTGTTACAACAAAGGAACTCGTACGTGCTTTGGTGTAACCTTTACTCGTGGCTATCTTCAAGCACAAGAATTGCGATTGAGCACTGTCTCTGCGCACAAACTTAATCCTGTTAAGCCATTGAATGGGAAACTTGTAGCAGAAGTAAGCAGTACCAATACACTAGGCCAAGGCGGATTTGGTACCGTGAGACGCGCTATAGTTCAAGGTCCAAGACCGGGTGTTATAGCAATCAAGACAACCAGAGAAGATGCCAAAGAGGTAGCTGCCGACTTAAACATGGAGACCGTCGAGTTGGATGTTTTAGGCTTTATAGCAAAGACACGAAGACGGCGACCTCCGCATATCGAGGCACGAGATGGACCTAGAGACCAGTTCCCAGAAACATATTCTAAGCCACCGATTGTTGAGTTACTGGGAGGTAAGCCGGAGCCAGGAAGTGATGCTGCGATGGCATTAAAGTCAAGTTCAGTTCACAACTATCTCTATGAGTGTCAGGGACCGTTTCAGCCGCGGGGGTACAGGGAGAAGTGGAAGACTGTGGAACCAAGCATTTGGATTCGACTTGTACAGCAGATGAGTGAGGGACTCAGGTATCTCCATGACGTTGTTGGAATCGCCCACATGGATATCAAAGCTTCCAATGTTCTAGTCTCTTGTCGGCAGGGACCCTTGTCGGCTTCTGGAAGAAACAATACCGTTGTGTGGGATTTCGTACTTGCCGATTTTGAAGGTATCCACAGGATTGGGCAGCCTTTGCCGAGCGATCACTGGGGAACATGGATGTTCTACTCACCGGAGCGTCTACGTGAGTCTATGACGGAGGATAACTTTGATTACTCCCTCGTTGAGTATCCAGCCTCATGGGAGTTTAAAACTGCTAGAGGCAGGAAACTTATGAGGAACATGAAACCTATCAAGAAAACTGAATCTGAGAGGGGAAATTTATCTACCATGGACCACGCAATGTCATGGGCTACTGAATCCTCACATGACTCTGAAGATACATGGAACACCTGGCGTACACGATACATCGAATCTAGTGATGGCGAGTTTTCATCAGATGATACTGGTTACGACGGTCAGCATGACGGTCAGCGCCTTCCTGTGCTTATCAGTGGTGGAATGGACATTTGGTCTATGGCGTTTCTCTTCATGGCCGCTCTACAGCCAACGCTATATGAAGATATCATATGGGAAGAACAATGGCATCACGTACGCAAACAAACTGATGCTCTTGGAGATTCAAACAAGTGGAGAGTATTTGGGGATATGGTTGCGGAGTGTGAATCGGAGCGACCGAATGCCGAGTATCTGGAGGACTGGGCAAGTTGTCTACTGGAAGAAGACGTAGATGAACTGATCGATGAGGTGTTTAACTGGGCCACAGAAAACCCATATATTAAACGGAAACGCCCAAGTAAGAAGAAACCAAACTACAATTGTTTCTACTCAGAGAGTAGTCATGAGTCGTTCCGCTCCGAGAGCAGTCGGGAGTCACAAACTTCAACGATACAAACCTCATCCTGTCTGGAATAATCAATCCAAGGGACAAACACCAAGAATAACA
The DNA here is from genome assembly GCA_002018275.1 of Huntiella bhutanensis. NCBI lineage: Eukaryota > Fungi > Ascomycota > Sordariomycetes > Microascales > Ceratocystidaceae > Huntiella > Huntiella bhutanensis. The sequence goes on along the minus strand of MJMS01000052.1, from coordinate 40,047 downwards.
TAGATTACATGAACGTTACACTTTTCTCAGAACATAGATATAGAGAGACGCGGGAATAGCAATTACAAATTAACAAACTAATCATACGCAAAACAAAAGAAATGGTATCAACAATGACGTCATTATAAACAGGCCAAGAACCCAAAAGGAACACAAAATAAGGAAAGAATTGAAGAGAAAAAAAGGATGGCACCAGCCAGAAGAAGTGAAAAAACAAAAGAAATGAAAAAATGAAAAAAGAACGTATCAGACTATCCAATAGCCCGTCCAATCTCCTCGTAATCCCTCATACCCGTCGCCGGCCGCGGTGAGAGTCCTCCCAAGGCAATCTCCTCCTCAATCTCAACACCCGAGTTCGCCGCCAAACTAGCATCCGACCACCCGCGCATATGCACTGGACTTTTCGCTGCTCTCCGAACATTTCCCATGCTCCTGGAGTGTGAAAGACCTCTAGGTGAACGGACAGGCGAGTCGACTTCATCGCTAACACCAGAGAATGGGTTGCGAATAGGGGTACCGGGGATGGCACCTACAATGGAGAAAGAGGAGCCGGAACGACTATGGCGGTGCTTAGTGATGGCGCCACCGATGGTCGTTTGTGAGCGGAGACGAGCAGCGGCGGGCTTTTTAGGCGAGGCGATATACGGAGCGGACCCGCGGATGGATTCATCAGTCAAGCCGATCCGAGAGTTCGGAGCACGCGCTTGAATTGGGGTGCTCGGGGAAGAAGAGACGGAGAAGTGGATTGGTGATGGGGGTGGTGGACTCTCGGCGTATACTATTCTAGTAGCTGGAGATGACGGGATAAGGAAAGAGTCTGTTGGTGGGGTGGCGGGTTCCTGCGGAATGGACGGGAGGGTGTTGACAAGACTAGAGGCGGATGTCTTTTTCCGGGCTAGGCGGGGGACGGCAAGAGGCATGGAGGCGTTTTGAAGGCGTTCGGGCGAGACAATGTGGCGAGGACCGGGCATCTCTGGGACGGCGGGAATTTTCATGTCGCCCATGCGTTTCTCCTCGTCACTTGAATCTTCATCATCACCGGCCACAGTTGTTCCGGCCACGGAGGTTCCAGCACCGTTAGTTACCGGCCGAGTACCATTCCCAGGGATCTTCCAAGACTCGATTTCCTCATCGTCAATAGGTGAGATTCCTCTGTTTAAAAACGGGATACGACGACGTCTCCGGATGATTATAACCGTTACTCCTGTAACCAAAATCACGACACCAACAAGTACTGCCACCAGTACAATGATCAGGGTGCGGGTTTTGTCGGTGGAGTTTGTGGCGGAAGCGGAAGTCGCCATTTTTATGGATTTGGGTTGTGGCGAACAGTTACTGAGTGGACATGTCTTCAGCGGTCGAATGTGGAAGATGGTCGTCGGTGGATATGGAGGTTGTGGTTGTTGTTCTCAGAGGCTACACAAGACGAACCTCTGGTGATGTGTGTTGTGTGAATAAGTAAATGAATGAATGACAAAGTTGGATGAAAGAACAGAAGCTCATCCAAGAAGAGCCATCCGACAACTTGAGCTGTAAGTATATATACGGAACCGGCTAGCCGTTTGGTTAAATGTCGCTTAGTGAGGAGAGGGAGAACATTCTCTACATATCCCTGCCGTCTAAGCCGGGGACGTGAACAATAAGAAACGGCTAGTGATAGGCCGTCTGGGATTGTAACGTTCAATTGACAAGAATGGTTGAGGCCCGGGATATGGGTGTGTAAGATTCAGTCACGAGGGGTGAATCAAGGAAAGTAGTGGTGTGCCAGTTCTTGTCACGATGGTGGGTTACTACTGGTGATCGCCTGGCCGTGCTGTGCCGTGCGTTTGTGTAAATCATCCACACGGTAGTGAATGTGCATATGCAGTGTATCTCCCATCCCACATGCCTTGGTTGATAGACTAGATATGATGCACCACGCATGAAACAAAACCCCATCACATCTCGATCCGCCATTTCCTTCAAATCGCCAAAATCAAATCCCAGGCCTCCCAGCCGTCGAAACCCGTTTCCCCGCGTCGACATGCATTCATACAAACACATTATGCCGCGCGACCAGTTTCATGCAAAACAGTCTAAGAAATGACCGGCCGCCTAATCTGCCTAGAAAGCAATATCATGAATCTTCAGTCCCCCATCCATCATCATCACAGTCCGTCCATTCACTCATCTTTTGACTAGGTCTTCCAGGTCATAGCGTTGGTAATTGCGCCCGCCATGGATAGTTCACGCGGCCCTCTTCTTTTTTTTCACGCGGGGTTTTTGAACAGTGGCGATCTGAGCGTCGTTTTGACTACTTAGAAAGGGAGGACTATTGAGGACGGATGGGTTCGTGGATAACGGATACGACGGTATAGGTGGACCTGCGGTGCGGCTTGTAGAACAGGTGCACAGCTCAAAGCTGTACATGTCATGAATCTGTACATAACACGTACATAACCGTGGTCTTGCCGTTGACGTATCAGTCCAAGACCAATACAATGACATTCTGGTTTAACTAACTCTCAGACCTAAACCAGAAAACAAAACAAAGACAAATGAAAACCAAAAGTCTCAGAGTGTCATTCACCCATATCCCAGTGAATTCCTTTCCCATCCTGCAGCTTAAAACACGCGAGAAAGAAACAGAACCACGCCTCTCCCCTGACAAGCTGTCCCGGTTTTTTCTAGAATTTCTCGGTCCTCTAGAATCTCTAGGTCCTCGAACCCCCCATAACCCCTTCTCCTTCGGTCTTTGTCTGTCCCGCAAAATCCCCGACCCCCGAAATAATATTCCTTCCAGTTTATAATAAAATCACTACTGTCTGTCACGATGCCGGCCCCAACAAAAAAGAAAAAAGCTATATTCAGTATCCACCATCATGAGAACAACACTTTCGCACGTTCCTTTCTACCATACTTTTGACCATGCAAACGTCACATTGCGTGCCTTCCTACCCGGTAAAGTCACCACTGCCGTGATCTTTCATCCTGCCCTGAAGCCAACAAGGGAAATTAGATATGCAGTCTGAGGAGTATACCCTAGAAAACCCTAGTCTTGAAACATACTACCGGTCGCGTAATATTACAGTGGAGCGGCAAAGCAAGGCAAGGCGACAAGCCAAGCCTTCAAGCCAAGGCAAAGACTAGAACATGGTTTGTCACAGGGTTGGAAAGGACTGTCACCAACAAGGACCAATGTTTTACATGGTATGTATGTACAGACTATTCGGAACTTTTCTATACATTTCACATGAACATGTTTATTAAGAACCCGATCAATCACCCGCTTTCATAATGTCCCGCATAAGAACCCGAAAACATTATCCCTGTAATATATATAACCCTATGGATGACCATATATCTTGATCTACAGTTTAGGGCCTTGAGCTGAACGTGCTTTGCGATCCATATCCTTGACAACTCTCCGCAGGATCTTTCCCGTGCTTGACTTGGGGATTTCTTTGGTCCAACAGATACCACCACGTAACTTTTTGTAGTTGGCTACTCTCTTACCCATCCACTCAGCAATATCCTTCTTGAGATCTTCAGATGGTGTGATATCATCTTTCAGGACAATGTAAGCCCGAGGAACCTCGGTGGCTAGCGAATCATCGTGTACACCAATGATACAGACATCGTTAATGTCAGACCGTGAGAGTAATAAACCTTCGAGCTCAGCTGGTGCAACTTGAAATCCCTTGTACTTGATAAGTTCCTTTGCGCGGTCGGTGATGAAGATATTACCATGCTTATCAATATAAGCGACATCTCCCGTCCGCATATATCCATCTATGAAGAGTTCGCTATTTTGCTCTTCACGATTCAGATATCCTTTAAACACATTTGGCCCCTTGACCATCAATTCACCAGTCTCACCATCCGCAACTTCATGTCCATTTTCATCGACAATCTTGCCCCACATGTTAGGGACTAACGGACCAACACTCCCCACCGTTTTTTTCCAATCATCAATACGCTGGAGAGTGATGGCTGGTGATGTCTCAGACATACCGTAGCCTTGCTTAGTACCGATCTGTAGACGATCCCATACAGCTTCTGCCAAATCGTGAGTGAGAGGTGCAGCACCACTATTGATCCACCGAAGAGACTTGATGTCGTACTTCTCAATGAGAGGATGCTTGGCGAATAGAAGAATGATCGGTGGTGGGACATACATGTAGGTGATACGTTGGTCCTGAATCAACTGAAGAGTATGGGCCAAGTCGAACCGAGAAAAAACAAATACTTCTGTACCAGTGAGGATAGCTACAAGCAGTGTACAACTCAGGCCCTATATCTTGTGTTAGCCATGTTTCAACTTAACCTGGACTTCATGTACTTACATAGATATGAAAGAATGGTATGATGGCTGTCCCCTTATCCCACCCACTCATGAGTGTTATCCCATCGAATGCCCGCACCTGAAGCAGATTAGAAATCATGTTTCTGTGGGTTAGTAGAACTCCTTTAGGTAGTCCTGTAGTTCCCTATTCCGGCAATCCATTGTTAATCCCTGGTTACTTCAATCCCCTGTCCTACCAACAACAAGTGTAGAACTTACCGAACTGTATACTATGCATGCTATGTCATTGTGGTGGTCAATCACTGGTTTTGAGACTGCATGATGTTTCCCACTCTTCTCGACATGCTCAAGTATATCGCGCCAATGACGGAAACCACTTTTACGTTCAGCTCCCATGATGATGATACGGTCCATGGCCAAACCAACCTTTTTGGCAGCCGCCGTAACAACATCGATGGAAGCCGCTGAGGCAAACATAAGTTCAACACGCGAGTCGCTCATCTGGTGGACTAGCTCACCGACGGTATACGCCGGGTTGGCGGGACATGCAATGAGACCACCCCAGAAACTAGCTAGAGTTAAGACACCAGTGTCGATGTCATTGAGAGAAAGGAAACCGACACGACCACCGGGCTTCAAATGAGGAAAAGCCGCAAAGAGCGAACGACCTATACGTTGACTCAGGGTTTGGATGTCATTGTAAGTGTAGCTTTTGAGTGAACGTGAGTCGGTGAAGATTTCTGTAGCGCAAGTTAGTATGTGACAGTTGGAGATGAGTTCTTGAAATGAAATACATACTTTGAGATGGGGAGACATGTATCATTGGCTTTTCAAAAAGAAAACTCCAGATATCAAGCTCTGGAATGTCGAGATCAGGGTATGGTGATTTGAAAGGCATAGTTAACAAGCATATGAATTGGACTGTGTACCGTGTGCGATTTATATATGACAAAGAAATCCAAACAAGTGAGTTGGAACAAAACTGCAGGCTCAGCAAGAAACTACCTCCATTAAGTAGTCCCTACCCCACTGCTACCGCCACCGCCATTGCGATTTCCCTATCCCCCACATAGTTTGAAATTCACAATTGGAGAACCTACCAATCCCATGTATCTCTTGGAATTCAAGAATCCAAGGATAACAGCGTTGTGATGAAAAGCCCCGCCTAATCACAAATATTGCACACAAAAGTATAGGATCATGTGCTACTTGCGGCTGAAATGTGATTGTTGGATACACCAGTAAGCTTCAAAAAGTAGCCGTCGCGACCCAACGGATACTTGCTACATCAGTGGAGTCGGAATCTTTCTACAATCCAACTCCGTGACGTCAATGTTGGAGATCTGTCCAACTAGGTGTCAAAAAGGCAGTCAAACATGTCTCAAAAAGGAAATATCCTACGCCTAATGTAATCCTCACTCGCGCTGTATTGAGCCCGGCAAGTAAAAAAAAAGATGAGAATCAGCTAAACGACATCCCAAAACTAAATGGGAATCAAGCGATATATCGAGTCCCGACAACTTGGTGTCGGTCCTAACCACGTCCTGTAAATCACTTGATTTGCACACGAGAACACGGTTCATAGTTGCCTGACGATCGCAGAATCCTAGGCGGCTGTGGGTGTCAAGCTCCGGAGCCGAGGTTCAGGGTATGCTTTCCGGATTTAAGGGATTTGGACGTTAATGATTTCCAGGGTTTCCAACTAGAAGGACTTGCCAAGGGGGCATTCATGCAAAATTGTCGGGTAAGATGTACCGTTCGGTCCCGAGGATTCAATGTCTTATTACTTTCTAAAAACGTTGGCAGCTGCCTACAGGATTCGCTGTTGGAGTTGACGCATTCGTCGTGGTAAATAGCCGACGTGATGTCGAGCGGCTCCAGTACAGCCAGGTTACATCATGGGAGGGTCATGTTAGTTAGGGTTATTTATGAAGACACATCACATGTGTATAGCCTAAGCGCTAGTGCATATCTATTAGCATAGTTGGAATCCCCTCACTGGGTTTTCCTCTTCTTGATCAATCAATCATTTTCACAAACATTATCCCGTCCGCCGTCCTTCTTCACTCGTTCCACATGTGATGATTAAGGAAGGGCGTAAATATGTATGTACATGTTGACTATGCAAACAAACACTGTGCATACTGTAGAAATACACTGTGTATTTGGAGATGTTCGGTGATCACGTGCAACGAGCCCTAAACACAGGGAGCGTTTCGATGGTGAATTGGGGATATACATATGTAAGTTATACATAAGTTACCGTCGGTCGGTGTATGAACAGTGTGTTAAGTGCGTTTGCCTAGTAAACACCGGCAAGAGATACTCCAATCACCAATATAGTATTTGAGGCTTAGGAACCTCCGATGAAGTGTATATATATATAGCACTAGAACAACTCCTACATAGAGAAGTAGAGCGGGGCGGAATTACATGTTCTCCCGACTCACTTGCGTGACGTACATACATCTCTAACACGTTTTCGATAGTTGATATCGTATATTAATATTATCTAGAAGTTGAATACATAAAACACAAAAGAATACCCGCCAAGCGTTTACACACAAGTCCAGTTATCTGCCACCTTTTCATCAGTCCCATCCGCAAGCACAGCAACCTGCGGGTACGCACAAAGCGGTCTCTGTCTCAACGGCTCATCATAAGAAACCCCCTCATCCCACGACGTCGCAATAACCTGATCCACCACCGTTCCATTCTCCACCCAATCCATCAAAGCCAGCAGAACATCATGCTCCTTATCTTCAAATCCAGGAACAGAGTGAACACTAGTGTTCAGAACGCCAGCCTGGTTACCGGCGGCAATGTACCATGGAGCCTGGACATAGGAGCTCGAACAGTGGCCCATACCAGGGATATGGAAAAAACGGAACCACTCGCGCATCTCATCGATGGATTCTCCAAGCACTTCCGCGGTGTGGTTGTACAGGTAGTCAGAGGAGCCGGGAGGAATCATCGAGTCGGACTGACCGTGGTACAGAATCATCTTACTGCCGCGGTCGCGGAAGTTGGCGATACCGGAGAAGTTTCCCGCGACGGCCTTGCCGGGGTCCAGAGCCTCAATGCCAGCTTGCATATCGTCATTCCATTCCTCGGGGGTCCATGAGGCATTGTTAAGGACAAAGTCGGTAAGATAACCAGTGCCAAGCTCAGAGGGCTCATCAGCACCAAAGAGAACAATGAACAGGTCCTCGGAACCAGGCAACATACCAGGGAAAGTCCAGGTGTTGTTGATGTACCACGGGGTATACATCTCTTCCAGAGTGCCGACTTGCGCGTCAGTTAGACAGCTAGTGGCGTTACCGTTAGTAGAGCAGGCGAATTGGGAAAAGTCAATTTCGCAGTTTCGCGGCTCGCTGATGATACCATCTTCAACACCATCCAAAAGATCACACTGATTGACCACCTCCTCACGGATAGCAGTGAAAGCAGTAGAGGGAACTTGAGCATCACCAGCCAGCTTGCCGTTGACCAGACCCTTCTTAAGAGTCCAAGGCTGGAGTCTAGTAGTCCACCAAGCAGGCGCACCAATCAAGACACCATCGAATGAGTCGGGGTAGCTTTGAGCCTCACGCATACCCTGGCGACCACCGGTCGAGCAGGCGGAGTAGTAGCTGTAGGAGATATCCTGGCTATAGAAGCCTTTAACGAGGGTCTTGCTAACCTCGACAGAACCGTGAATGGCCCGGTAACCAAAGTCCAGACGAGCCTCCTCGTTGTCCAGAGCCCAGGTGCCATCAGCCAGAGTCGAATTGTGACCAGTATCAGTCGACATAGACGCAACGCCATACTTAACACCAGCACCCATATCCAGCCAGTTAATGCCACCGGCGAACTGTGAATTTAGGAGATTAGTCAGGAGATATTCTGGACGAAAAAGGAAGGTCAAATCAACTTACACCACCATTACCAGAGGTCAACATACGACCATTCCACTCAGAAGGTAAGAAAATACCAAAGCGGAAAGACGAGGTCTCTGAGGAGGTCACCTTCACAATGACAGAGCAGAGCTCGGGAAGCTCAGTTGGGATATCAGGGAATCCCACGTCCTTGGCACCCTCACCAAAGGCCTCACCGGCCGCCACATACGTGACGTTCTCAACGGTATACTCGGAGCCCAGGATAGCCTCGACAGCAGCCTGAGTGCACCGGTCAGTGAAAGAGGCGGTAGAACGTGACGAGCAAGCAGCAGCGGTAGCCGCAGTAGCCGAACTAAGAAGGATAGCAAAGGACTTCATTGTATCCTGTGGACTGGATATCCGTGACTGAAGATGAGTGAGAAGGGCTTCATGTCGGGGAAGAATTGCAGCCTTACACGCATTCTTATAATGTGATGAAAATCCCCTCTTGGTCTAAAACGACACTAGATCCTTCCCCCCAGGCCAAGTGCCGGTTGACGGACCCGCATACTGAGCAGGTTCTCCCCTGCGGATATCCGCTGACGAATACTTGGAGATGACTTCAACACATGACCATGAGAGATAACTTAATATTGGTATCATGTAGTCCAAGCTTTTATAGTTTGCCGCAATCGAGTTTGCGCAAGATATGTGGGGGGACTTATATCGAAGTTTGTATATAGTTCCAGGGTAATGTCCCTCGGTTCGAGCTGTCTGTAAATAAGGCAGGAGGCCGGGACGACGTGCAAACGATCAAGAAGCTTAGATTAGCCTATATCCAATGGCATGTTGTGCTCCACATTTTACCGTGGTCAAGGTTTCCTTGCGCCGTTGGAAGGAAAGTTTCTCACGACACGCTAGACATCTGCGTCGGTATATTGTTAATGGGGTAACCCTGTTTAGTGGGAAACCCTTGCAACTTAAAAGACATCAAGCTCGGCAGTTTCAACTGGTGACAATGTGATGCTGACGTGGTGAGTTGGTGATAGATCCATTATCAATCATGATACCGTACTTTTAGGCTAATATCATATATAGCCTGCCACGTTGTACACGCACGTTCCTGATATCTCCCCATTATCGGGGCCGAGACGGCATTTTCTCCTCCACCGGTGTGCTGATTGACCGGTGATGATACTGTGGGTCTAACTACAAGTGTGGCGTCTATTTGGCGGGGCGGTGTTTCTCAGGATCCATCTGCCAAAAGTCATTACGGGGAATACCTTGAATTGCCGGATGACGAATACCTCGAATCCTGAAGCGCATATATGTGTACAATGAAGGATTTATAAGAGGATTTTGGGTTGGAGACAATTCATCATCGAGTCACCATCAACGTTTCTATACGTGATCAAACATCACGAATAAGTCTATTACTAGCCATAGCGTAGGCTTCTCCATCGTTTCAATAAAGCCAATCCTTTTCTGTCTCCACCGGACAACAAATTGACTCTTCCGGCCGTTGTGAAAGTGTATATATGTACAATACTACATACATACGTGTAGAAGTTCTTGGCATCATTATCATGCTACCAAACAGATTCCACAAACACTCTTTACCCATGTTCAAACACGTAAATAAGCAAATATTTGTCCCGCAGAACCGAACACCTGCCAATTTGAATTACACGCATGTGGAACACATGCATTTTCCGTTTCTCAACTCCGCCAAATAACCTTCTATATTCCGTGCCAAGCATGTCAATATGATGAGCATGGTGGCCTGACAGACAGTGCGCTCAGGGCATGTGGCCCGCCTAAGATGTGCGGCGCTAGGACAGTGATCGGCCAGGGACCCCCAAGTGGCCGGTGCATAGCTTAAAGGATGGCATGGACGTGTGTGTTCAACGGTTCTCTATGTGGAACTAGGCACACGAGGAATGTCACCACAGAGGGGTTTCTCCACTACAACTGGAGTATCAGTACATAAACTGCTCTTCAATTCATAACCGATGTTCGTTGCCGGTGATGTTTGCTAGTTGCCATCGGCTTGTTCAGGAAGATTTGGGGGATTTGTGCAGATGACTGTGCTCTAACCCGAGATCGCGGCAACGTAGCTGTGGAGAAATTGCCGCGCGTTGGTGTTTTGGGAAGGTCGATTTTGTTATGCGATTCTATGATATGCTAGTTGCAAAATCCGAATCTTACACGAGTAACCTCAGGCACCTTCTTACAAGAGGATTATATTCCTAGCGGCTTGGCAGCCATTGACGTCTTGGCATACAAATAGCTTCATCCCGATGTACACCTGTTTCGTGTAAGAAACTAGTCCGGACCAGATACTTTTAAGCGGCGGGGAAAACAGGCTATTTGTTCTCCAAACACAATCATATCCTCCCGAATTTGACAGGAGAAAAGAATTACGACTTAAGGTATGGCCCTTTGTTTACTTCGACCAACTGGGTGATTTCCTTAACACCACCAGTGACCACCACATTTTCACATAAGGTTTTAGAAAATCTGAAAAGAAAGACAAAAAGAAAAAAAAAACGAAAAATGACCAGGTTCGACATGACTTGGTCCGCCCTTCCCATGAGAAAGAGGAAATTCCGACCTCGTAATACTTGGTGCATCTGTCCAATGTGTGATGCAGCGTAGAGAAGACGCCTTCACCTACCAAACAAAGGGAACAATGTCTCCATTGATCTTCTACTAGCCGGTCATTGTGACATTGTGATACGGATCAGTTCCGTACAGTGTAATCTTGTGTTCCCAAACTTGAGACGAATCATTCTTCATACCACCTGAAAGGGTAGAGACGTACCAATTTTGTATTGGATTTGACTCCATATAAAATGTCACGCAACATCCAAACTAAGCAATTGTCATATTCTGTACATAGAATGCTGATGTCTGTTGAAACATTCGAGGTGATCCCTTCTGCCAATGAAACCCATTAGCTGATCAGAGCAATCACTATAAGACGATGATACACCAATTCAGGTAAGCCTAGAACCGCCACGAAGATCAGACCCAAACTTTTCCTCCACCGCCTTGAGGGCATCCATGAAGCGTTTTTCTAACCATAATCGATGCTCAATACCAACTGTAATCGACAATGGGGATTTTCTATTGTTATCAATCCATGCGTAATTTTGCCAGACGCTTACTTTCCAGACAAGCTCAAGCGGTACGGCTGCCGTGAAACAAGATCCCCAAGATAACGACTTGGGTAGGTCAATAGAGTCGTAAAAGTGGTTGCGATGTTCGTCAGCAAAAAAGTAGATTGCAAACCCACAATGATTTGGACCACTTCGCTTTGAAATCATCTGCCATACGCCTTGTCCACCAAGCAACCCTGGAGTTACTAGTTTGTCTACTACATGGCTTTTGCTTAATAGGTCTAGTAGAAATTGACAGTTCTCTATTGACCTTTCCATGCGTGTTTGGAAACTGGCCGAGTTGGCTTCCAGAATAATGGCGTCCTGGGGAAACCATCTATCTCGATGTGTCATCGTAAGATGGCGAGTCAGTGGTTCATACCAGAGGCCACTTGAGTTCAATATCATGGCACCTCCAGTGACATTTGAATTTCCACTGAAATTCTCCGCCAGTCCGTAAACGACGACATCGCTGTAAGGCAAACAATTGACAGCATAAGGTGTAGCTATAGTGTCATTGATAAGAAAAAAGAAGTTATGCTTCCGTGACATCTGGTGTAGTCGTAATATGTCTGCCACGGCGTAATTTGGGGACGGCACACTTACACACACCACATTGATAGCCACACCATCAAGTAAATCACTTTCAAGTTGATTAAGTTGTGATTGACTGGTCCCATACACCTTTGATTTCCATCTCAAAACCTGAGACAAAGATGTCATCCATTCTGGTCTCAACAGTCTGTAGTTTAAAGTCAGTACCCACCTCTCTCGTGTTCAAGAAAAGACTTACCCGATACACGCCACCGTTATATTTTGTTCTTTCATGGAATATGAGAGCCTGATGAGTGTTCCCTGAAAAGCAGCCGACTCAGTCGGGAATAAATATATATCCGTGTCTTCGACTGCTATTTGCTCGTTTGAATATAACGTTGCTAGTCGCTCCTTAACTATACCAAGTGCTATGGTCCCGTCATCTTGTTCTATATCACCAACTGTGAGCAGTGTCTTTGACGGTGCGTTAAGAAATGGCGCATTGATCCACCAGAATTCTGCATATCTTGAACTTATTCCAGTACCAGTAAACTGATAGAATCCAGTCACTTCCTCTATATACTTGGCCGGAAATGACACAGTACACAATGTACTCAAGGATCGAGGCTTGGCTTGAGCTGACCATTGATCGAAAGGTAGTCGGATACACGAATAATCTATCTGTAGTGTTTGTCCCTGCCATGTAGTCTCGAATGCACGGATCTTGTTATCATCTACCTCAAGAACAAAAAGAAGATACCAACAGAAGTGAAAAGTGAAAAGGTATTCTGGCCACGTGACCGACATCAACCCTTGTTGTTCAGGTGTCTTTTCACGACGTCGGCGCCGTTTTTTGAGATTGCGGGATTGCCACTCAAGTAAGAGAAACCGAGCGGAGAGGTCCCGTGCGACGGTAGGGATGATACCAAAACCAGCTTGCTGGGCCCGATCATTGGAAAGAGGGTTTTGGAAGAACTGTCGGGCATCCTCCCAGGTAGGTATATGGAAGTTGAAGGACTGTGGGTCGTTTTAGTTGTCAACACAAGAATGAATATATGATCGGACGTACATACATGGCGGTCACCAGGAGGAAGTTCCTGGAAGTGTTCTAATGCATTGGGTTGCAAAATAACTGGCATTGTATTGGAGATAGAAATGCCAAGCAGGAATGCTCTGTGTAAGAAGGCCGACGATGCTAGACTTTATGTCCCGCTGATAGACGGAAATACATGCCGGTGCAACAATGTTACGACGACACGTTCCACACACTGTCTATAGATGTTACGCAGTTGAAATGACCGGCTGGGCTGGGTGTCTAGGAATATCATCAAAGCCCTTCCATAATAAGCAGGATTATCTTTTTGCTATTGCAGAGTCGTACGACCCGGAAGAGAATTCACCATGAGTTACGCCCCTAAAGCCAAACATAAATATACGTGGAACAATTAGACTTGGAGGTCTACTAGCTCATGGGAGACTATCATTTCGTGACACACTATTCCAAAACTTGTCTTCAACTGACTTGAGCGCCGCAACAAATCTTTCTTCTAACCAAAGGCGATGCTCAATACCGACGCTGATTGTCAACTGCGACTGCTTCGTCAAAGAAAGTTGGGGAAACTTTGTCCAATAGCTCAATCTGAACGCAAGCTCATGTGGCAAAGCTGCTGTAAAGCTGGTACCAAATGTAAATGTCTTTGGCAGATCAAGGTTATCGTAAAAGTGATCACGTTGATCATCATCGAAAAAGTACAGTACGAATAAGTAGCCCCAGGGACCTCTCCGTTTGAGAATGCTTTCCCAAGCAGCTTGTCCTCCGGGAACTCCCGGCCGGATGAACTTTCTAATGATGCGGCTTTTTGTAAGTATATCCATTAGGAATTGGCAATTCTCGACGGACTTCCTCATACGGCCTTGGAAGCTGGCAGAATTCGCTTCAAGTACAATGGCATCTTGAGGGAACCATATATCCTCGTACATCTGTTCTAGGGATTCATGAAGTACTTCATACTCTCGACTACTGGGATTAAGTATCAGAGCTCCACCCGTAACATTCGAATTCCCACTGAAGCTTTCCGCAAGTCCATAAACTATGATATCGCAGTATGGAAAACAGCTCACAGTATACGGAGTTGCTAGAGTATCATTGATCAGAAAAATGAAGTTGTGTTTTCGTGAAAGTCGGTGGATCCGCACAATATCTGGTACAGAGCATGAAGGCGATGGCATACTTGCGCATATCAAATCAAAGTGCATGTCGTTCAAGAGATCTCGCTCTAGCTGATCGATGTGACACGGATCGGTATTGTAGACCTTCATGCTCCAATTCCAAACTTCGACCATCGATGACATCCATTCCTGTTTGAATAATCTACATAGATGCATGTTAGTTGAGAATCGGCAGAACATGCGGCTCGTCTTTACATACCCTATGCAGGCAACAGACAGTCGTGTCTCGTCGAGCATGGCGGTTAGTGTTATCATGAGGTGCTGGAAAGCTGCAGTTTCAGAAGTCAACAGAAACACATCCGAATCCTCGATTGCCGCCTTTTCGTTCGAATAGAGAGTAGCCAAACGATCCCTGACAATGGCAAGTGCCATGCGACCGTCCTCGACTTCGATGTCACCGATAGTCAAAAGTGATTTGGATGGTGCATTTAAAAACGGTGCATTGATCCACCAAAACTCGGCATATCTCGTACTCAAGGAAATACCGAACCCCCGGTGGTATTTCATAGCTTCCATTGTATACTTTTCGGGGAACGATACAGTAACCAGTCTATTAGGAGCCAGAGGTTTCAGGTAGCCGGTCCATGTATATGGCCAGTCCCGAACACACTCAAAATCCAATGAAAGAGTCTTACCCTGCCAAGTAGTCTCAAAGACTCGGATCCGATTGATATCGATTTTTGCTAGCATCACTAAATAACGAGCGAAGCAAAAGGCATAGTAGACGCTTGGCCATGTCATGGATGTAATGCCTTGTTGTTCTGGTGTCTTTTCTCGGCGACGTCGTCTCTTGATCATATTGCGCGATTGCCATTCAAGCAACAAGAGGCGACTTGAGAGTTCTCGAACTATGGTGGGGACTACAAGAAAGCCAGTGTTGAGCGCTCGTGCGTTAGAAAGGGGATTCTCGAGAAACTTTCGGGTCCCTTCCCAGGTAGACAAGTGAAAGCTAAATGACTATTGTTTGTCAGTCTGGAGTTGTCAAGAAAGGGTCGTTAAAATACTCACATGACGGTCACCCGGTGGGACCTCTTGGAACTCTTCCAACGCACTTGGCTGTAAAATGACAGGCATTTTGTTGATATCTCCACCAAGTTGATGCTATTCTCTTGGTTGGAACCACATGTAGGTGACTCAGGAGTCAATATATAGTCCCCGGACATAGACTGCCCTGGACGACGTCATAGATGTGACAGGATCCACCATTGTCCTATCTATAGATTGAATTTGTGGACATGATCGACGCTACTACAAGTCCGCAATAGTAAACAAAAGTTTGCCACGAACAAAAAGCACCATCCAACTTCCGCATACATCTCACGGGCGTTTGTCGGCCGTGAAACCACGGGTCGCATTTTGCCAAGTAGTGGATGGGCTAGAGAATCATCTAGATTGATCTGGTGATCGGCTTAACAAGCCATGCAGATTTTTCAGGTACTTTACCGGGGATTTGTTTCTCACTCTGACTCGGAGCAGCAGTGAACCTCCTTTCGGGGGATATTGGTGATTTTTCAATGCTCTTCTCCGACACAGGTACACATGAATAGTAAACACCATGAAAGGGTTAGTGTAGGGTTGTACTTTATACTCCCCGAAGGGCAAGTATCACCATTGCCAGTTTTAGGAAGGCTCTTACCGTGACACAAAGAGCCAGGAGCGTCTTTAGTAACATAAAAGGTCCACATAAGTTATAGCGTAGCTATGACTGTTGTGGAGTGGACAGCTACATAGCTATACTCTTTTACGCTTGGGTAAAGCTCCCATAATCACAAGTCGCATACAGGTTGAACATACACGTGTATCGATCATGAGCCCCCCTCCTGGAGGCTCTTGTCAGAGAATTTAGTGTGGGGCTTAGGTAGGGCAGGATTCACATTTGTCCTATGTTCACGCATATCTTGTCGAAGCTGGAAATCGGCTTGATTGTGAAACCTAAACATCGGTGCGAGATGAAGTCCGCGGGTTGTCTCGTGTAGGGGATCCTACGTAGGGTGTAGTAGTAACACGCAGTGTAAGAATAGTGAAGACATTGAGCATTTGCAATTGGGTAGTCCTCTCAACACTTGAAAACTAGGACTTTTAGAATCTGCCAGCTTTTAATGTGACACGTTCGATTGATGGGTATATGTTACTATGACATAGTGGTATATGCGATGAGCATTTTCTCCAAAATAATTCCCTATTATTTGGAATCATAAGAGGAGGGACAAAGGCGGATATTTATTACAAGGAAGTGACTTTAGGAGCTGACTACAAGTACCTTCTATTCGGTGCAGACCTTAACTGCCTACAATACCGTAGCTAAAGCGTCCACAAAGCGTGATTCAAGCCATAGTCTATGTTCAACCCCAACACTGATCGTTAACTGAGATACCTCAGGCAACGAACTATCGATACATTTCTGCCAGTAGTTTCCTTTCATCATAAGTTCGTGCGGCACGGCCGTGGTGAACGAGTTACAATTTCTTTAAACAATTATGATTGCGTAGGAATACCGCCCCAGAAGGTCTTTTCTACTGCCTCTAAAGCATTCCTGAACCGCTCCTCCAACCACAGCCTATGTTCAATGCCAACATTGATAGTCAGATGAAAGATGCCCTCGGTGCTAAACTGAGGGTATTTCCGCCAATAGAGACATTGCATCAGTGCCTGGTGCGGTATAGCTGTCGTGAAGCTAGTCCCAACCATTAGAGTCTTCGGAATATCTATGATGTCGAAGAAGTAGTTGCGTTGTTCTTCGCTGACGAAGAAAATATAGAATAAGATACCAAATGGACCTTCCCGTCTGAGGAGAGAATCCCATGTATCTCGACCACCACTGTCGCCTGCCTGGACAACTGCGGCGACTACCCGACTCGCTGCGATCAGTTCCCTGAGATACTGACTATTCTCGCATGCTTTTCTCATGCGGCTGTTGAAGCTTGCCGAGTTAGCCTCAAGGACAATAGCATCTTGTGGAAACCATGTATCCCTCCAATCTTCCGCCAGAATACCGTGCAGTCTATCGTACTTGTGACTGCTAGGATTGCAAGTCAAGGCGCCGCCTGATACATTTGCAGACCCATTAAAGTGCTCAGCAAGGTCGAAGAGAATAACATCGCCATATCCAATACAACTGATGGTATAAGGTGTTGCAAAGCTGTCGTTAATCAGAGAGATAAAATTGTAGCGTTGTGAAAGTTGATATATTCGAATGATGTTTGGAACAGCACAGCTATGCGAATACAGCGTCGTATATACAATATGGATGACTACACCTTCACGGAGATCATTTTCAAGCCGATCAAGATCAATTTCGTAGAGCCCATACATGCGCAATTTGTCGCCATGAACCTCAGTCACTGCTGCCATACACTCCGGCTTGAACAATCTATTTAAATCAGTTAGTTGATATAATCGTCCATTCATTATTAGAAGATATACCTACCCAATGCCAGCTATAGTGATTATATTTAGGTCTAAAATCCTTTTAACGGAAAAAAGAAGGTTATGGAATGCGTTCAACTCGCTAGGATACAATGTAACGTCCGAGTCTTCAACCTTTATCTCAGGATTTGTATACAGCGTTGCCAGTCTGTCTCTGATGATACCAAGGGCAACTTTACCATCATCCACTTCGATATCGGAGATCGTCAACAGTGTTTTGGACGGGGCATTAAGAAAGGGTGCGTTAATCCACCAAAACTCCGAAAGTCGTGTGCTCATCGTGAACCCAGCATACCGATGGAACTTCATCAGTTCTTCCTGGTATCGCTTTGGAAATGACAATGTATAAACTACATTGAGACTTGCTTCCTTGATATCATGGACCCAAGCAGAAGGTGGGTCCTTCAAAAACTCAATGTCCAATGTCTCTATTTGCCCTTGCCATGTCGTTTGAAACAATCTGAGATCCTTCATAACGGCACCAGAATTCACGAGGAATTGGACGAAGTAAAAGCTCATCAGTGGGCTGTACCATGTCCCTCCTATCATGCCCCTCTGTTCTGGTCTTTTCTCACGTTGCCGACGGCGTTTATTCATATTGCGCGATTGCCATTCAAGAGTCAATAGTCTTGAGGATAGTTCGCGGATAATAGAAGGTACCGTGACGAACCCGGTGTTTAGAGTACGAGTGCTGGCAGCGGGGTCTTTGAGAAAGTTGAGCGCACATTCCCAGGTTGACAACTGGAAGGATAAAGACTAGTCACGATGTTAGTCAGACAGGTTAAACGTAGAGGAATAACGGAGCGTACGTGACGGTCACCTGGAGGGACTTCTTGGAAGTCCTCCAACATACTAGGCTGTAGAATGACGGGCATTGTTGCGGTGAGAGATTGGTATGACGAAGTATTAACATGTTTGACGTGATATTCTGGGGTAAAGAGCTTGATATCTATATTGAAAATAGTTACATGGAGCCACGTAAATGTGGATCAAGGCCACAAAAACGATGAAAATAGACTCTGGTATCCAAAATGGCAGACATATATAAGATGCTGATGATCGACGGATCTAATGACGTAGAGTACCACAGCGGTATGTAGTATAAAAGAGAGGAATTGCATTGTCACGACAAACGTTTCGTGCACAATAAGCCGATCGGGAGAATGTCCATGTCAACTTTGTGTTACAGAATAGAGGTTCCGCCTGAATCAAAGATCGAGTGTTTACTCACAGGCTGACTTTCGCGATGAATGTAGGTCATTTACATGACTGTGTCTAATATACATTACGAAAAACGTTCGTTGATCATCTTAGATATCGATCATCAATCATCATTTACATACATACTCAAATTCATAACGAGTGCTATCCAATTATGATGCTGACTATGCGTGGCAAGTTGAACGAGACATCACGCATGAATGTTCACATATTTGAGCCACCCAGTGTCACAGCATGCGTACCCCTTTCAAAACAAAGACAACAGGCAACAACCACCAATGTCCCTATGTGGTACACATCGTGCCGTGTATGAATTATTTCACCGATCAACGATGCTCGAAATATCGGGCCAACCACCCACGCGTCTATAGTCTGACAAAAACGTCCTTAGTAACTTGACCCAGTTAAAAACGCATGATTTTCCAAGCTTGTGAGAGTCCACCGTTCATTGTCGTCGCACTAAAAGGTCCTCTTCAAGACTATGATCTACAAGCCATACCAATACAGCATATCTGAAGCACAGCTGATTCCGTATAACCGGAGCTATTATTGACTACCCCAAGTAAAAGCCCCCTTAACTCCGTATCTCCTTCGCAGCTTCCGCCTCACGAATCGCCGAACTAGATATCTTTCCCGAGAAGTCCTCTCCACATCCATCATCATCCCCGCCTAAAACACCACACTCGACGACGCGCATAGACGCCCACCCCCTTTCCGCTCGCCTCGAATTAACCGCCTCGCCGCCTTTTCTAGTCTCCCCACTAACAACCAAGATCCCCAAGTTTTCCTCGGTGATAGTGGGTCCAAACGCATCCTGGATAGCTACACAGCGTACCTTAACAGCCCCATCCCGATAGCTTATCAACAAACTGCCCTCCCCTTCAAATCTTTCTCCACCGCTCGGTCTCTTCTTTGAAGACTTTTCCTGTGGGAAGTCAAGCAGCTGATCCAAAAAGTCCGCGACATGCGCAGCCCTAACCGCCCAAGGCTCAATAAGATCCTGATGTTTCTTACTCACAAGCATTTCATCCGCTGTGATTCCAACCACCAGTTCAGCTGAACATGCCCGCGTCGGTGAAAGAAGCAATACTGCCGTAGTAAGCAGGAGCTTATGACCAATGTGGAGATGATCGAAAGTACCGCCAAGACAAACCTTGTTCGCCAAGGCAATATCATCGTAATCGGCTTCCTCCGATGGGATAGACATCGCCAATCCCCCAGGCACCGTAACGATTTGCTCCTGTAGAATCTTCAATCTTTCCCCCTCAGCCACGTCCAAAAGCTCTCTAAACAAGGCCACACCTCCTTCCGTATCAACCCGGTACAAAGTACCCCAAGGCCCCCTCGATCCCACAAAAGCTCTCAAATCAGACACGACTGTCCCATCAACCCTCCAACTAACGTCTCTTTCGCCACCCTTAACCTTATTCCCCACAAAAACCACTGTAGTCCGAGTCGCTCCCAACCCCGCCAACAGCCCATAAACACCATCCAAAACAGCCTGCATCCGACCCACCGGTAAGCTGAACGGACCATACGGCGGCCCTACATGCCACAGACCAAGCAAAGCCACTGTCAATTCGATAGTGGGGTCTTGTCCGAGGATGGCCTCAAGCGGGGGTTTATACGCAGCAGATAGTAGCGTGGGGGTCGCTGGTGTTGGTGGCGGGGAAAGAACCAGGAGAGAAGGAGCCTTGTTATCTAGTGACATTTTGCTTTTCTTTGTTGTCCTTTTGGTTTATCAAGGAGGGTTTTTTGTTGATGTTGATCAAGGAGCATATGTTGCAGATCATATAAATGTCGTACGTTTATCGCTGCCCGACTCGGTGATGTCATGAAGGAGAAAAGTGGGTCTCGAGTAACGCATGTGTGAAACGTGGGGTTGTTGTTGTTTTATTCAACGTCTACCTAACTAGGAAACGTGGGGTTAAATCTGCGTGCGCCTTCCGTTTTGGGCAGTGATATCCATCATCTTAACATAACATCCCGGCCGCGTGGCCCAATGGCAAGGCGTTTGACTACGAATCAAAAGATTGTGGGTTCGAATCCCATCGTGGTCACAGGAATTCTCTTTTTGGCTATTGTTACATTTTTGAGGGGACAGTTGGACAAAACAGATGATGACATGGAAAACAGAGATATTCAAGACACGAAGAACAAGTAAAATTCGCTTTTCAATTAATACACATACAGATGTATTTACAAACCAATGACTACCTTGGATGTTCCATTTTGATCATGGGTTCGTGAATCTCCTCAGATATAGGAGCACCAAATGAACCTGCTGTTGGAGCTGGGCTTCTCGCAGTTTCACTTGGCGAAGATACACTTTGTGTAGCCCACTGCGGCGCTGTCATCATGCCAATCACGTCGAACAACGGCTCATCGCGAGGTCCCATCGATGATACACGTGTCTCCAACATGTGATCGATTTTTGCTACGCCTTTAACCACGTTTTCGTCGCGATCCATCTGTCTCAGTTCTGCAAGTGCGCTATGGAGAAGGGCTTCGTGCTCGCAGATTGCCGGTTCGTTATTTTTGCCACGATAGACAATGTCAAGGGCGAGAACAGCGGCACCAGCAACAGTGAATGTGGGAATAGTCCAAAGGCGCACAACGTCGAGGTCCTTTATTTCGAGGAAATGGGACAAGATACGGACCGCGGCGTTTACACATGTCATACGGGTATGCGGATATGCGTTAGGCTCAATAAAAGACTTTCCAAGGAACGAGCGGTGAATCATAATAAGCTGCGCAAAGGAATGTTAGCTAGACTTCGGGTATAACAACGTAAAAAAACGAACCTTATCAGCTGCGCTAATGATGAAGGAACTGCGTGCCCAGGATACCCACACAGGCCAATCTGGTTGAAGTATTGTGTTGTGTTGTAAAAAGGCCGGCATGGACTCAATGCAGGCTGTCATCTTAGCATCGAGGGTTTGAATTAGTTTATACCGAGCATCGCGGCTTTTTGGTGTTGGTGCCCGTAATCCGTCAACTAGTTGAGGCATCAATATAGCCATTTTGGCTAAACAGATACTATATGAGTTGATCGTTGGTACACTATCTGGCTTTACAATCATATCTTCGTCGTCGCAGTTGACTGGCAAAGGAGTGGTAAAGTGATATGGGCTAACGCAATAGCTGCCAGCCATGGGAACAAGGAAATAATCTTGAACCAGCAATTGCCACCAAATGCGACATCCTATCTGGTGATCAACCTGGTTCTCAAAGACGCGCATATTGGTATGTGGTAAGTTAAACCCTTGGTTAGGAGGCAGACTAGATAATTGAAGACACTGCGCCATACGTATGGCAGCATTGACGAGAACCATCTGGCGAACAGACTGACCATAGGGGTGTGCCGTCATACATGAAATTATAATGGCTTGAAGAGAATGTATGTGGTGCTCAAGCTGGTAATGATGACGCTCTAGTACCCAAAGCATGGCTTGGTAATAAAACCTGCCTCTCTCGCGTAGTTCTTCAGCTATTTCCACCGAGGGACAGTTCCTTGCTGGATAATTCCATGCGGCAGCTGATAAAATAGCAAACAGAAGGGCCGGCCACTGTCTGCTCGGTATTGATGAATCCGAGCAGAAGTCTGAATACTCCAAAATGAAACGAACACTATGCAGTACAGGGTGGTGCCAGCTGAGATGCTTCAGGTAATAAGTGACAAGATTGGTCATAAGAGCCTGTTCGGGTAGCCAACTGAACACATCTTCATCAACAAATATCTTCTCTTCTTCCGGGTTCTTGGATTTTGGCTTGTCGTTAGGAGCTGCGTCCGGATATCCACGACCAATGCGCATGAGAGACAGGTCATCAACAATTTTGTCATCGCTTATTTCGTCTGGTAAAACATCGTTAAACCCTTCAAGACCCCCCCTATCATGCGCCAGGCGTTTAGGCGCACCAAGGTTGACTGGTTCTTGACCCGTCTCAAGAAGAGTGAGACGACGAGTGATCAAGTCATGTGCTTCTTCAAGCGAAGCGGCCGATAATGAATCACGTAGTTGGTGCAGAAACTCGATTTCCTGACGTGACTTGGTGTACTTGGTCGTGAGCTCAACTGTCTCAACATGACAACGATGTGGTGCCTTAGCTTTAAGACATTGACTACACGGAACCGTTTTATCGCAACGAATCTTTCGACGCTTGCATTCTGTTTAAGACCCAAATTAGCTTATAATGTGTAACATGGTAGTAGATGTGGCTTACCTGTGCATGATCTAGAAGCTCTTTGTGACACACGAGCTGCGCGGACAGAAGCTGCGCTTGGTGACGAGCCGGTAGTAGACATGATGAGATGAGAGCCCGTATAAATAACCAACCACGAAGCGACTCAAGGGAAAGTCCAGGTTGCAAATAGTCGCTGCTTCGGGCTTTAGGAAACAGGGAGCAAGGTGCCGCGGAATGTAAGGAAACCACCCGGGTGGGTTTTGCAGTGCTCCGGATGATGATGAATGACGTGTGTGTGGCGAATTAAGGGTGGGAACGGGCGCGGACAATGGGTGGATCCGGGACTGGTAGCGTGTTCAATGTGGGAATGAAGCTAGATAGGCTGTCCCTGTGTATCTATGTCTGTAACGAAAGGATATATAAGAAAAAATCTTTCTTCAATAATGACAAGTTAATGGACAAATGAAAAGACAATAGACAGACAGGTCGAGTGATACAAGTCCAGTCGGTGCCAGCAGGCGACCTTGGTACTCTAGTATTCGCACGGGCCGTAGTGGGAAAGACAGCGCCTGATGGGACTGAAGCTGATTGGCTCAACAGACAGAGGAGGGGGCAAGCCCTTGCATGCAAGCTGACCCAGAGCCAGGTAACGAGTAATCCAAAAAGAACAAAGGTGGACGGATGGACGGGCAGGCAATGTATGTGTCCCAACGGCGTCGAAGCGAGAACTTGACGATCAGACTGACTGTCGGGTCAGGGATAGCGGATAATCAATTGAGCATGAGATATTGTGAAAAGCATAGATAACTAATAAATGCGGGGAGATGAGAGGAGGGGGAAAGATTGGAGATGCCGATAGACGAAGGACGGCAGAAAATAATGCAAAAGGAGAAGACAAGAAGAGATAAAAGGCAATCAGAAAATCACGAAAAGATTACCCACAAAGGTTTCAAAATGACCAACGCAATGCATACGCATATTCTTTCCTATCTACGTCGGTACATGCACACAATGAATGCAAATTTCTCGCTCTCTTAGCATTCCCCCTGTCCGACGGCACGCTGTTGTTTCCGCCCGCGGTCCACACAGACGGGTCCAAATGGAGAAAATGTCGTAGATAAAAACAGGCCTTGTGATTTGTCCACTTCTTACATGCGGTCTTTCTTTTGTCTCTCCTGCCGGCCGTCACATTCATTGTGACAACTGGTCAAAGCCACCCTGCAAAGTTGTACGCTAGCAAGCGTAACCAGGTCGCCGACTGAAAACAACATGAACTGGGCGATACAATTCACGAATCCGGCATAATCCGCTGCCGGTCTAGGCTGGGAACTCCACTTGTGATCATCAAGAGATCGACGCTCCATGGAGGGGGATGAAGGCGGAATCGTGGGTTTTTAGCGTTATCGGGCCCGATTCAGAGGAGACGATTTAGCGTTATCGGTACCGATTCAAAGGCTGAGGTAGGATACAAAAAGAGCATCCTTCTTGAAACCCTATGAGTGTCCCTTGTAGATTAACCCCAACAACCGGCCAGATTCACTTGTATTGAACCCTAGCGATGTTAGTCGAACCCTATCACGTTGCCGGCCTTCGCTAGCCAAGAATCGATAGTCGGGAAAAGACTTTTCCGTAAATTTTGAGGTTGGAGAAGACTGAACACGGCGCCTGAGGCGAAAAAGGGAGGGTAGCTGTCATTCTAGAAGGAAAGAACAAAAAAGACGTGTCTTTTTGAGACATTACAACCCGTAGAACAGCAGTATATTGCCTACATATCAGAGCATATCACGATGCGATCTACTCTACTTGGATCGTGATAATGCGCGTTTTTTAGTAAAATTTTGGCCACAGAGAATTTGCCTTCTCCAAGTCAAGGTCGATGGAGAAAGGAGGCCCGGGATCATGCCATGGTCTTTGGAGCACGTTTTTGAAGAGACAAGAAGCTCCGAGTGCGGGATGCGACGTGCCCATTGGTAGGCCATTGTGGGGAAATAGTCCTAGTGATGAAGTTGCTCATAAGGTCCCGTGATACATGCCGACATCAATGACAAAGCCAATTGCTCATCGTCTAATGATCTAGCTTACGTCTAGAAAAAAGTTCACCTTCACGCTAACGTCATCCTCCAGGGCATACCCGACCCCACCGGCCGTGTCCTAAGCTAAATCTGGGGAAATCTCAGACTTGTGTCATCCATCTTTTCTTCTTACACAACAAACAACCGTCACACAATGGGCATTCTCTCCGTCAAAGAGGACCGGCCAACACCGGCTGCCGTTTACAACTGGCGTGTCTACCTTTGCGCCAGCATTGCCTCGTTTGCTTCATGCACAATTGGCTATGACTCGGCCTTCATCGGCGGTACTATCGCCCTGGACTCGTTCCAACGCGAGTTTGGCTTAGACAACATGACCTCCGGCCATAAATCATTAATATCCGCCAACATCGTGTCCATCTACCAAGCCGGTGCCTTCTTCGGATCTCTCGGCGCCTATGTCTCTTCATACTTCATCGGCCGCCGCTACTCCCTGCAGCTCTTCTCCCTAATCTTCTTGCTCGGCGCTGGTCTCATGTGCGGTGTGACTGGTGAGCGCGGACTTGGTCTCATGTACGCTGGACGTGTTCTCGCCGGCATTGGTATTGGTGGCTGCTCCAACATGACGCCCATTTACATTTCCGAACTGTCACCTCCAGCCGTCCGTGGCCGCCTTGTCGGCATTTATGAGCTCGGCTGGCAGATTGGTGGGCTGGTGGGCTTCTGGATCAACTATGGCGTGGACAAGACACTTCCTTCAGACCACACTCAATGGCTGATTCCAGTTGCTATCCAGCTGGTGCCAGCAGCGCTTCTGTTCTTTGGTGCGCTGTGGATCCCAGAGAGCCCTCGCTGGCTGTTCTCAAAGGGCAGACGTGACGAAGCTGTGCGGAATCTGTGCTGGATGCGGATGCTTGATGAGAATGACCGGTACATGAAAGAGGAGATTGCGTATGTTGATGCTGATTTGGCCGCGTACAATTCCCAGGTGGGCGAGGGCTTCTGGAAGCCCTTCAACGCGCTGAAGAGAAAGGAGATTCGCTGGCGGTTCTTCTTGGGTGGAATGGTAAGTCGCTCGTCTAGTTTTTGCTTCTTGGCTTGCAGTGATCATGTGTGCTAACAATACCTTCAGTTGTTCATGTGGCAAAATGCCTCTGGTATCAACGCCATCAACTACTACTCTCCCACAGTATTCTCTTCTCTTGGCCTGAAGGGAACCAGCACTAAGCTGTTCACTACTGGCCTCTTCGGCGTCGTCAAGACCGTCATGACCGTCATCTGGTTGCTGTGGCTGATCGACCACGTTGGTCGTCGCCGCTTGCTCATGATCGGTGGTCTTGGTGGCTCACTTTGCATGTGGTTCATCGGCGTCTATATCAAGGTCGATGATCCGATCTCTAAGAATCGTGATAGCTTGTCGTCAGGCGGTGTCGCTGCTGTTTTCTTCTTCTACCTGTGGACCACCTTTTACACGCCGTCCTGGAACGGAACGCCGTGGGTCATCAACTCGGAGATGTACGACCAGTCTACTCGGTAAGTCACCATAAACCTTCGTAATCTCTCTGTAGGTCTTGATAACTAACCTGATGTTCAGCTCCCTCGGTCAGGCTTGGGCCGCTGCCAGTAACTGGCTTTGGAACTTCCTTATCTCTCGCTTCACTCCCCAAATGTTTGCTGCGTGGGGCTATGGCGTGTACATGTTCTTTGCTG
The DNA here is from genome assembly GCA_002018275.1 of Huntiella bhutanensis. Classification (NCBI taxonomy): domain Eukaryota; kingdom Fungi; phylum Ascomycota; class Sordariomycetes; order Microascales; family Ceratocystidaceae; genus Huntiella; species Huntiella bhutanensis. Next base: position 13,409 of record MJMS01000052.1, on the reverse strand, counting down.
CGCTCATGCTGCTATCCATTGCATTCGTCTTCTTCCTGATTCCCGAGACAAAGGCAGTGCCTCTCGAAGCTATGGATCGTTTGTTCAAGGTCAGACCAACCCGGAAGGCAAACCAACAAATTATGGACGAGCTGCAACAAGTAGAGTTCGACAGCCAGAGTGGTGATATCAAGGGCGAGGTGCTGGAGACAGCAGGAAAGGACAGTTCATAAAAGTTGTAAAAAAGTGTATATTTAGTTTGTATAATAAGCAAAATAAAAAAAGAAATAAGATTCAAAGCAAACCCGGATACCCCCAAGTACTTCTTATCTCTCAGCTCTCCTAAAAGCCCGCGCTTAACCGCCACTCGGAACAAATGCAACAGCGGAATTACAATATCCGTCGGAAGCCGACAAGGGTTTATAGGGTTGGATGATAGTCAAGTTCATTTCTATTAAATCATAATCAAGACATGTGCTCTAATCCCGCCCAGTCTCCGCCAACTTCTTCATAACTGCTTCTTTCGCTGCCTTTACTGGCAGTTCCTCCAAAGTTTTTCCTGTCCAGTAGCGATCTTGCTCAAGGCCTTGGTAGATCATAGCTTCCGTGCCGAGAATCACCTGCCACTTGAGTTCTTCTGCCAACTTCCCGATCGCAGTGTACGGTGTTGGGTTGTAGCACATTTCCAGAATGGCACCCTTATGTTCGCGGGCCAAGAACACTTCCATTACCTCACGGGCTTGCTTCTCCTCCGTCGTGACAGGTGGGAAATCTGGGATGCAGGAGACAATAGCTCCAACCTGACCAGCTGCCCGTGCATCCTCCACCGTCTCGACAATTTCCAAAGACTCGCCGTATCCCCGCTCTATACACTCTGCCACAACAGCCTCGACCTCGCTACGCTCACGATTCACCAGATAGATGGTGCTAACAGACATCCACTTCCGGAGAGCGTACACGGCTGACCGGGCGGCACCACCGCCACCAATCACGAGGGCGGGACGGTTGGTTATCTGGGCAGCGATGGCTTCGGGTGTGAGGTTCTGGAGGAAAGACTCGCGGATGCCGATAGTGTCTGTGTTGGCACCGCAGTACAGCGTTTTGCCATCCTCTTGGGTGAGATAGAGGGTATTACAAGCACCGACATCACGACATTCTGGAGTGAGACGATCGAGGTAAGGGAGGATAGCCACCTTGTTGGGCATGGTGACCGAGGCACCTAAGGGAGAGCCCAAGCGTTAGTTAATGTTCCGAGACATGCAGGCTGCCGTTCCATACCGTAGAACCGTGGGTCCTTGATCAACTCCATAAACGCCGGGATATCAGCAGAATCCAACCGGTACTGCGCCCAATCCATCCCCAATTCTCCGTAAATCACACCATGCAGAAATGGCGAGTACGACTTGGCAATCTTCTTGCCAAACAAGTATCCATGACGCTGCACGCCAGAAACGTCCACCGGCGTAACAACAGTCTCGGTTGGTGGCGTCACCGCTGACTTATCGGTCGTCTCAATCACAGCCATTTTGTCGTATTTGTCTTTGTCCCGGAAGGAAGCCGCTGGTAAAATCGATGCGCTCGGTTTAAATATCGTCTGTGACTCCAAAGTCTCTTTGGTAAAATGTTAAGCCTTTGCTAAAACAACCGGATATTTGATGATCCGGATCAGGGTTTATGGTATGTGTTATTTTAGGGTCCAGAACACAAGTCACCTCGTGGCGATGGAGGCTCTGGAAGATCCATTCCCTTGGGATTGGAATTTTCTAGCCAGGGGAAATCGGTAAGGCCTTAGTTTGGCACGTAGCTCAACAAGGTGACGTACACAACATACTGTTTGGGACTTATCCAAGAAGGTTCTTAATGCGCCTTCCTAACAATTAGACCAAAACATTGCCTTCATGTCCTTAGCGTAGTTTTTCCGTGTCATTCCTAGTCTCAAACCAAACATCAACAGTTCATCGAAAAATTAAGTCAAAATCAAAATGTCCCCTCAACTCGCCATCACCACTATTTCTCTCGGTCGCTGTTACGCCGATCCTCCCCATCACCTTCCTGCCAAGATTCAAGCTGCTCGAAGTTATGGCTATGCCGGTATCGAGCTTTGCTGGGAAGATTTGATTGATTATGCCTTCTGTCTCGCGGGTCTTCCTGGGGTGCCTCATCCAAGTACCGGCAGCCCCACTCCTCCTATTCACGAGCGTCTTCTCATCGACGCTGCTGTCAAAACCCGCTCCCTATGCAAAGATGCAGGTGTCAATATTATCTGCATCCAGGCCTTCAATCTTTCTGAGGGTAGCCAACGCGAGCTCGTCGCCAAGAGATTGAAGCATCTATCACATTGGTGTCTTGTGGCTCGCCTCCTTGGCACAGATATCATACACATTGCCAGCAGTATGGGCCTCGATGGGGAGGTCTATCCTCCTGCCTCTCCTGATCTGATTGCCCAAGACCTTCAAGCCGCTGCTGATATTGCACAAGGCTATGGTCTTCGGTTGACATACGAGGCTCTTGCCTGGGGACGTGTCGTTGATACCTGGGAGGCAAGTTGGGAAGCTGTCCAGGCTGCTGGGAGAGCGAACTTGGGGTTGTGCCTAGATACCTTCAACATTGCAGCCCGGATATACGCCGACCCTACCGTCGAAGGAGGTGTCGCCCCCGATGCCGAAGTTGTCCTTGCCGCCTCATTGGAACGTCTACGCAAGGTCCCACAAGACTCCATCTTCTTTGTCCAGGTCGTCGATGCAGAACGTCTTGATAGCCCATTAATTCCTGGTCACCCTTTTTACGTTCCCGGCCTTCCAGCCCGTATGTGCTGGTCACGAAACTGTCGACTCTTCTACGGGGAAGAGTCTCACGGCGGATATCTTCCCATCCGTGAAATCTGCAGTGTCATTTTCCATGACATTGGTTTTGATGGGTGGGTTAGTGTGGAGTTATTTAACCGGCGGATGAACGACGGCGGACTGCTTGTCATGGAAGAGTTGGTTAGCCGCGGGTGTGATAGTTGGCGCCGCCTAATGACGGATATGGACATTCTGGAGGTTCCGGTCGAAGCTTCTAAGCCGACCAGATGGTTTTCTGGGTTTGCCGATCTTGCCAAGGTCGGAGCGGGTGTTGTGGGGCTGGCGGCAATTATGGCTGTCGGCAACTTAATGTTTTAACTTTTACTTTACGATTTTTATGATTAATAGACCTCTTTTGATACGCAATGAAGTATTGTGCCCGAGTCGGGAAAACTTGTTTAAGACCACAGGATTCACGATCTGCAGGTTGTGTAAGTGGTAGGGTTAGACCCTGTGAGACATTTTGGAAAATGTTTACCCGGCAACTCCGACGTAAAGGTTAAGAATTGTAAAGCCACTCAATGTTGAGTAGGCGGGTATATCTTTTTATTATGCTATGTTTTTACTAATGTACATCTATTGACCGAAATCACCACGAACATCTCGTAGATCAGACCCAGGTGCAAAACCGAGATTAGCCATAACACGCGCATCGGCATCAATACCCTCAGAGCAATCGATAGAAGCCAATTCATCAAGAAGGGCTTCATGGTCTTGTTGGACTCTAGGATTTCCGTTTACACTGGTGTTATTGTTACTGGGAAACATATACTGTGGTGACTGTGCTACCACTGAATTGACGATACTTCCGTTGTACCCGTGACTGCTACTGCTGTGGTGATGCTGATGTTGATGTTGATGCTGATGATGCTGTGGGAAACTATTTCCGTAGGGTGATGGGGCTTGGCGTATATGCGGGGGGAGGAACACACTGCCGTACATGTCGGCGGCATAGACGGGGTAGGAAGATACTGGAGGCGCAGGTGGGGGTGTCGGGGCTCGAGAGGTGGGGGCGGCGTCGGGGGTAGTGTTTCCGAGGAGGGTCTCGGAGATTGACCGGCGGGCACACCATGGTTTCTTGAGACGAGCGAGGAGAGCTTCCCAGCGGTCTCGGTCGTCACCGCGTAAACTGGGGGAACGTCGGGCAAGAGAGAGGTAGGTGACGATCAAAGGGGGCATACCGGCTGGAGTCAGCTTGGAGGTGGCATGTTCGACGGCTTCCATGAGTCCCCATATTAAACTCTGGCGTGCATTAGGGGCACAGCAGATGGTGTTGGTGAGAAATGAGATTTGTAATAAGAGAGCGGAGGGGAGAATAGGCGGCGCTGAACCCATGATAGAGTTGCAGAATGAGAAGCGTGGGTCAAGTGTTGCTGCAAGGGAAGCTGAACATCTATCTTCAGGCTTGGTAGCGAGGATCTGAAAGAAGCGGAAGAGTTGGTTCAGAGAACTGAGTGCCCGGACGGGAAGCCCTTCGGTTGCTGAGTTGGGAAGCGTCCAGAGATCCCATTCATCGGGGCCGTCTTCTTCCAGCGGCGCAAGCGAATTCGAGAAGGAAACGGGGAGGTGCGGTGGCACATTTAGACGGAGACCGGTCAGAGTATCGAGAATGAAGGTGACGCAGGTAGTGATAGCGCGGCGTGGTGAGGAGCTCGTAGAGGCTGTCGGGAGGGCTTGAACAAGACGGGTAGCAACGGCTAATAGTAATGAGGCGTGGGTGGGGTTGTCGCGGCCAAGAGATACTAGAGTTAAGAGTAAAAGGCCATTTATATGACGGAGAGTAACTTCGACGGGTGGCCGGTCAGTAGGCTCGCCGAGAGGAGGTAGTAAAGACTGGGCGGTAGCGTATATGAGGGGACGGCAAGGTGCAGCGACAGCCAGTGCGGCCCATATTTCGAGATCGGGTACGGCGGATTTCTTATGGGAGAGAGACAGAATGTGTTGTTTGTCGAGAAGTGGGAGCCATGGGTGAATTCGGTGAAAGTAAGAGGCAATTAGGTTGGGAGTATCCGGCGGAAGATGATACCGGGTGTCGGTGGTCGCGGACACTGGTGCCGGAGGCGTTATCACTGATGGTGATAGACTGACTGTTATTGTAGAAACTGGTACGTTTGATTGTGGTTCTTCCGGTGCAGTCGGTGTGTCCGTTTCAGAGGGGATATCCTGGTCATCGGGTTCCGGAATGTCTTGTCCGGTCAGTGCACAGTCAATGGCCCGGCGGGTGCGGCCCTTGGCCCACTTCCGATGTAACTTCCCGCCGTCTTCACCCGCAGAACCACGGCCGACAAGTAAGTCACGACCATTCGCAGTAGCTAACAACCCCGCCAACGCCTCTTCAGCGCCGTCATCTCGATCGAATAACCAGACCAGCGCACATTCAAGGGTCCGGATCAACCCAGTTTGAACTCCGCGCTTCTTGGGGGTAACGATGTATGTGCATGGTCTGTCGAGAAATGAACATGAGAAGCAGCGGGGGTGGACTCCGTCACACTTTTCACGGGCGGCTCGACATTGATCGCAGGCACGGGAGACGCGCTGCCGTTTGGGCGGGGTGTCGGTGGGTGGTGACTTGCGTTTCGGAGGCATGGGAAAATGTTTATCAGGTGTGAGGACGAAAGGGCGCAATGTTGAGAATCTGGGAGATGACCAAAGATCAGAAGATGGCCTGGCGTGCGGCGTAGCAAGAATGTGGTGGTGCGGAAGATCACCAGTGAAAGAATGGCAATGCGCGGAAAAATGTTTAATGTAACGAATGATTCAGTCGCAGGTTGACGTGGTATAAGAAGCTCAAGATGGTGAAGAGTAAGACAAAAAAAGGATAAAAATTCCCCATCTGACGCACGAGGAAGAAATGCGCCATTAGTGACTGGGACCGGATAATCACGGTTCCCAGCGGCCTGGTACGCCTAGTTAGTGGTCTTTAGTGGGGCAATCCGCGATAACGATTATCCAGCGCATGGCAAGTGCTGTCTTGACTTCTAGAACTGTTGGTCCGAGTTGGTATCATGGTATTTTATGCCTTCGTGATATTGATTTATGTCGTTGTTGTAGTCACTTGTCTTAATGTGACCGCAGCCACTGAACGTGGCATGTGCGACATATAACCTTATAGAGCATGCACTAGGCTAATTGGGATCAAATGGCGTTATAGAATGTCGCGGGACATGTGCATGTACGCATGCGCGTATGCGCACTCACTCGACGAGCCTGTGTCTCCTCATCTCTAACTGACGACTCGAAAGTGAGGGCCTATCTTGGCATTGAGGGGCAACTTAATGTGGCGTGAATGACATGTCTTTTTCAAAGACAGATGGAGTAACACGTGTGGTATAGATATCATATTTGATAAAATTATTGTCGGACCGGAGACATTGCCGGTCTCAATAAGAAAAGCAGATAGTCACCAAAAGTCGAATCCTCAAATGCGATAGGAAACATTTGCGACGGACGTGGGTTCATGGTAACATTCACATGTCATATGACAGGAATGATGGAAATCCAAAATCTTCACTCCCGACCCTCGGCAGTCAAGCGATCACGACTAATGCAGGAGAAACAGTGAAACCAAACATCACCAGAAATATGTACAACCACCCGCGCAATCTGCATAGAATCGTCAACACATTTTAGTTGAGCCGCATTCTGGAACATTTTCCCATCGGCAGGATTCCAGGGATAATACTTTAACCGGGCGTCTTACAAGCCTTCTGATTGGTCAGATTTGGATTCTTCTTTTTCCACCATCGAAACATCATCCACGAATGCAACACACGAAAAAAAGGCGTCTGGCACACACGAAATGGCACCATTATCACCACAGCTCGGCTCAAAACGCCGGTATATGGACGGGAATGACGACCGGGGAGGTATCCGACCGGGCTACATGTCGCCACCGGCGGTCTATCCGTTCCCGCCCGTCCTCCCGAAAGCACCGACATTCCGCCCACAGGCCTCGATTGTGCTTGTGGGAATCCGGGGCGTGGGAAAGTCGACTTTGGCAATCATGGCTTCGACGGCTATGAAGAGGAGGATAGTGGATTGTGAGCAGGTGTTTCATCAGGCTATGAAGCAGTCGAGTCCAGCGTACAGGAAGATGCATGGGAATACAGAGTGTCAGCGGGTTCAAGCGGCTATTCTCAGAGATATCTTGCGCGAGTCGCGGGATCGTTGTGTTATTGTTTGTTCGTGGATTAACCGGGACATATCAGATATGCTCGCCGAAGTCATGCGCACAAACCCCGTTATCCAAGTCCTTCGGGACCCCGATGCTATCAAAGACCACTTAGGCCTTGAAAGTTTAGATAAAGCCGTGAGCGTGGTGGCTGCAGGAACCGCCATGTTTCGCGCCTGCACGAACCTCGAGTTTTTCAACTTGTCAGAGGGTCTCTCCGGTGCAGCTAGTGACCCTGAAGCCATCGACGGTGTCACGAGGGCCGCGCCACATTTGGCGTTGAAGCGGGCAGAACGACACTTTCTCAAGTTTCTGTGTTTGGTCTTACCGGATGGGGCTATCCCGTTTATTGAGTCTGCGTTTCCGTTGGCTTCTATTCCTACCGAGGATAGAAGGTTTACATATGCTGCGTCGGTGCGTCTGTCAGAATTACTTCGGATGCAGGCTAATACGGGGCGGATCGACATTGAAGAGCTTGAGACGGGTGCTGATGCGATTGAGATTGTTATTGATGATCTTGATATTCCATATAAGCGACCGCCAGCACCGGGCTCACTACTGGCTGGGGATCGCGCTACAGAGATCACGCGGCTCTTTGCGACTCTTCGTCGAGATACCGTCATCCCACTTATATACCATGTGCTTCTGCCATGCCCTGCTGTCAACAGTGATACGACCGCCTTCCACGAAATGTATGTGTCGTACCTCCAGCACGGGTTAACCCTCGGCTGCGAATACATCACCATCGATCTACGGATATCACCTTACGAAGTTGCCCACGTTTCCCGGGTACGTCTCAATTCTAAGCTGATGGGCCACTACACTCTGCCACCATCAGCTCCACCAAGCCCAGCTACCACCTGGCTTGACCCGATGTGGCTCAACAACTACCAGAGGGCTCGCAGTTGGGGCTGTGATATTGTCCGGTTACTCAAGCCTGTTGCGACGGTCACCGATAACTTTGACGTCAACCATTTCAAATCCGCCGTTGCTGCTCTTGACGGGCCAGCTATCCCGGTTATCGCTTTTAACACGGGAACTCGCGGTCGTCATTCAATGATGATGAATCATATCCTCACCAGTGTGGGCACTCGGCCATGTCGTGGTTATACCCCAGATACACCCCACCCTCTGGGTCCACGTATCACCGCCCAAGAGGCAACGCGCGCCTTATACGCTTCGTTCCTCTTTGACCCTATGAAGCTGTACGTCGTGGGTGCCAACGTCGACTACTCTCTCTCCCCTGCTATGCATAACTCTGCCCTTGTGGCACTCGGTATCCCACATCGGTACGAACCCTTTTCAACACCCACCCTCAATGGCCTAAAACAGCTCATTGAAGACCCGTACTTCGCCGGCGCCTCTGTTGGGCTCCCGTTCAAGGTTGAAATTATCAGCCTTACGCACTCACTCAGTCGTCACGCCAGTGCCATTGGAGCCGTCAACACACTCATCCCCGTTCGTCGTCTCAACCCCGACGGTAGCATTCCACGGGACTCTACCCTCTTCAACTGTCGGAACCGTGCTGGTCCAGTCCGTGCTTTATATGGTGATAACACAGACTGGGTCGGTATTCGTGCCTGCCTACGCCGTGGCTCATCACCAGCTAACGCCGTTCGCCCATCTTCATGTGGCCTTGTCATCGGTGCTGGTGGAATGGCTCGTGCTACGGTTTATGCCATGTTACAACTTGGTGTGCGCAACATTGTAATATATAATCGAACCTATGCCAACGCGGAGAAGCTTGTCGCCCACTTCACCAACCTCATGGCCCGTGGAGACCTCCCACTTCTCAGCCCTTCATCATCTAGCTCTAGCTCTCCAGGTTCACCCAACTCGCCACCAACACCAACCCGCTTCCACATTCTCCCATCTCAATCAAGCCCATGGCCCGAAGACTTCCGGAAACCGACTCAGATCGTCGTTTGCATCCCCATCCACTCCATCGGGTCGTCACCCGCACCCAACCTCGTTGCCCCGCCATCGTGGCTATCTTCACCAACAGGCGGTGTCCTCGTTGACCTGGGCTACAAGCGTCTTGACACCCCGATCCTCCGGCAGGCCAGACAACTTGCAGATCGCGGCTGGGTTACCATGGATGGGCTTGATCTTTTGCCTGAACAGGGTTTCGCACAGTTTGAGTTGTTTACGGGACGACGGGCACCGAGACGTTTGATGCGGCGGAGTTGTATTCAGGATTATACTGACGAAGGAGGGAGGAGCAACCTAGTAGAGTTGAGGCCGAGGTTAGAGGGGATTCGGGAACAGGAGCCATAGAAGGGCTTTTAGGGGTTTAAATATTTTCAGGTATAGATATAGAGATTTAATAATAATGTGGTTTGTATAGAACTTTGAATATCTTTGTTCTTGTCCCTTAGTCGCGGTTTTCATGTTACGGGTTGAAGCTTAGTCTGGGCAGGCTATAGTATGTCAGTGTCACGAATGACCAACCTTTGATACCCCACTAAACATGTGTTTCAATCATCAAGTGTATGAAAAATACCACAGATTATAGTCCATCTCCGACTGGGCCTCTTAATGCAATGTGGCTGATATGTGGCTTTCAACGGTTGACGTAGACCCCGTCTGTGGCCTACATACATTAGTCGCCCGAGCAGCTGCCAAAATGTCATAGTGAAAAGCAAGTCTCACCTTGGCCAACATTTATAAATATACCATGACATCAATCAAGTGTTAAGCTTTGAATCTGCATGATAGGCGCCGCCACCTATTCTTTGGACCCGTGTGTTCCATTTGAAGGATGACAGCACTACGGATCTTATTCCTTGTGGCGCACAGATGTGGAACCGCACATATCCGTGTAACAATAAGAACGTGGAGGCTTGGCAAGTCGTGAGACGACTTGCATGCTAGGAGACGCTGAGATATGGGGCCGTTGGTGTTGAGGACTCAAGTTACAAGATGCTCTTTTCACGAAGTTGGTCTCAGGCAATTTGAGGGCAGGAACTGGTAGATTCCCAATATGGCATCTACCATTACCAAATATCTGAGGTTCTTTCCGCTTATGTTTTGCGAATGCTTAAAGGGTGATAAGGGCTCGTAGGTAGGAACATATTAAGTAAGTACCCTGATTAAATATTTGATCTGGTTTCCTGTAGGGTGGAGAGAGGTACTTATTTCCTCCGGTTTCTCCCAACTGTTATTGTTGTTCCATCTTCCTCCATCAACAACTCATGATCGGAGAACATCCACGTTAACATATACAGCGTTGAAATAGGTATGACCTAGGATACTAATAGGATTTTTATGCTTGAGGATGAATACTGACGAGATTTCAGTTTACAGAGGCCCTTTGATACCTAGTAGCCTTGCCGTTCAGCCTTTTATTTTCAACACTTTAAACGTAAGAATCACCTAACAATACCATGTAATCTATTACAGTCACGGTCACTGACATTCATGCCTTACTATAGTTTTCATCTACTCTTCGTCATGTTTCCCTCTACAAACGAGAACACTTCCTCTTCGCACCAGAAGGCCACTCCATCAGGCACCGAAAGATTGTCTGTCGACATATCTGCTGATGTCAATGGCCACACGAAGAATGTGCCGCTGAGTGCTTCTCACATCAGATTGGCTCAAAAATACCTCAACTCATATGGTGTTTTGCCACACACTATCTTCCCTTGGTCCGATGTAAAGAGTTCAGAAGGGTCTTTCAAGAGCCAAAGAGAATCTAGAGATATCGAGGAAACTCGTCGCTCTCGGTATGACGCCTCGAGCGAAGGCTCCCAATCTTGTGAAATCAATCCAAGCAAAAGCACCACTTCTAAGCTCCCGACTAAAGTTGAGATCCCAGATTTCCCTTTACGTTTGGTCCGAAGTTTTTCAAACATGTCGATTCAAGACAAATCCCGCCCTACCTGGGCTGACAAAGCCATCACCCGTGTAGATCCGACCAAATTACAAGACAAATGGACAACAAGCGGGGCTATGGATATTTGGCCCAATGTCTTCGAATTTCTCAACCGCGACCAAATGTCGAGCGTATTTAACGCCATGGAACACAACAAAAGTATCTTCCCAAACTTAGAGTTTTTCCAGAAGCAGGCTGCTCGGGCAGCATGGAAAGACTTATCGGTTTCAGGCCAGAAGCAGGTGATCACTTTGTTTGATGGCCTTGGCGACGAGCTTAAAGGACACCGCGGTTTTATTGCCCCCCGGCGGTGTAAGGGTGAGCAGAGTCGTGCTGTCATCATGTCTTGGCAGATTCGAGAGACTACGTTCATGGACAAATCCCGTAAGATCGCGCAGACTCCATGGGGTCCCAGCTTTACGGAGTCGCTTACTATCATTCAGTCTACCAAAGAACAGGTAGTCAATGAAAGTATGCTACTTTTGATTTGCCTGCTACCACGTCTTCAGCACCTAGACATTGTGTTTTCAGGTGACTTCGTCGAGAAATATGATGCGCGTTATCCAGATCATCTTCTTACCGCTCTTTCTCGGCGAACAGTTGGTCGACATGAGAAGACTTTGGAACTCCAGTCTATCTCATGGGATATTTTTGCCCTTGGCAAAACACTTTTTGTTGGGCCGTGGGCGGACCGGACACAAGGTTCCAGCTGCCTGTTGTCCCAAAACCTTGGGGCAATCTTATCCATGACAAAGTTAGCCACGTTGTCGGGTCTTCGTCATATTGAGTTCCGCCATTTGAGGTCCCACATAGATTCAAGGGATTATCGTGGGAAGGAATACTTTCCTTACCCCGATGAGGTTTTGTTATCTCGGGATGGTGATACTTTTCGTAGGCTGGCAAGTATTCTCGACAGCCTCAAAGGTTTGCGCTCCCTCAAACTGACGGACTTTCTCATGCCACTGGAGTTCCTCCTGTCGTTCCCCCAGCTCACTGAACTCGAACTTGAATGCTGCTGTATGGATGACAGGAAGCTTGCAAAGTTCCTCAGTGCTCGTGGGGCTCAGTTGCGGGTTCTACAGATTAAAAACTGCGACTGGGTTACTCTCCGTATCTTGGAGTACATTGGTCTGACGTGTCCCAAACTCGAGACGTTGACGCTGCATCTTAGCATCGGAAACGCAAAGGGGTATGGCATGCCCTATGTGGTCCAGCCACCTAAGACGCTCCGACGTCTCGAGATCACCCACTGGACGCCGCTCCCTGCGCAGAGAGCCGGCGAATTCTTCACACGGTTTGGCATGGCATCAAAATTGATGCCCAACTTACATGGGCTCCGGCTAGCCTTCAATGTAATACGTTGTGACGTTGTATTTAAGAAAGCTTGGGCGGAGTTTTTCCAGGATGTATTTGCACGGGTTGACAACCCCGTTGTGTCGTGGCCTGCCGGCACGGCTCGGCCAGAATTCCCCTATGATTTGTCAATGGGGACATCTCTCCCTGAGCCGTTTGTCGCCAATTGGGGGTATGACCCGGCAAAGAGGGTCAAGCCAGTGGTATGTCTCCCAACTACCCGTACGCAGAGTTGCTCGTCGGTCTCTTTGGTTCTAGGAGATTTCGAGGAGCCGTTCCAGTTGCTCGGGAACTGGGAATACTTCAAGCAGTGGGTAGAGAAGCCGGGCAATGTTCCTACCTGGCCATGCTCTTCAAGAAGCTTTCAGTGCTTCAATTTGTGGGAGGAGGTGAAGGAGCGGGACATGTTGTTTGTGGCTTCTACAACCTAGGTGAGTAGGTTAGAAGCTTTTTGTCGGATCAGCGGGATGGGTTGGACTTGTGGTTTTTGTCTTGGTGGTTAGCTTGATTGGGTTGAGATAGGCATTTGAGACGAAAATTGAGACTGTTTTTTTTTGACATGTGACTTGGGGTTCTGTCTGTAATGAGTTTAAGGGTATGTGGTGAAATGATGTATGTACCATGACACTCTGCAGTCACGCGGGTGGATTCTCGAAGTCTTGGATCCTAATTTTCGTCTTGCCGCTGTCAACTTCATGTGTCATCACACCCATGTGGTGACAATTTGCCACCGACGTGCTAGGGACGGGCCATTTTTTTCTTATTTATCATTCTCATGTAGGCTTAGCCTATGGAGAGACTGCTCTCTGGTTAACAGTGTCCTAATCTATGAAACCTTAATCCGAACCTAGGAAATAATAAAGGAAAACACAAAAGAAATAACAATATCCAACTCGTCTTCTCTCGTTCCTCGCCTTATCCCCACAGCCAAATCATAGTCACTATCGCCTCACTAACTCGGCAACAAAGCTTTCACCTTCCCTGTGAGAAGAGGCAGAGCGAGGCATGGCGTCTAGTATCGCCATCATGGGCGACGAGAACACCTATTGAGAAGCTGGTGGCCTAGTGTCTAGAAGTGACGTTAGTTCCTTGTCGTTCCGGTGGCTAGATGCGAAACAGGCCGGGGGATTAAGATAGTTCGAGGGTTTTCGACATGCGCCTCCCCAGATCGAGGAATGTAATGGTC
>MJMS01000051.1:117869-186726 GCA_002018275.1 Huntiella bhutanensis | reverse complement strand
CCGGCTTTGATCATGACGAGAAAGGAGGTGCGAATGGTGGTGTGGTGGTTATAGAAGGTGGTTAGCTATAGGGTTGCCGACAGGGTTAATTGCACGATATTTTTTTTTTTTTTTTTGGAACCTAAGACTGTGGTTCTTGCTTGTTTTATCTGGGGATTGAATTGGACTGGGCTGGCCCTGTTGGCCAAGACGGTGCAGGCCGATTTTGATAGAGCAAGCGACGACACATGCCAAGAATATGCCTTGTCTGCCACGCGGCAGTTGATGATGCTGAGGGAAGTGGGGTTTCCAGATATCTAGAACTGTCAACCTTTAGAAAAGTCGCTTGTTCAATTGACGTGAGGCTAGTTTTACATTCAAGACATGTGGAAACAACCATAACCTCCTTTCTTTGTACTTGTGAAATAAACATCACCCAATCAGAATCGAAATTACCCACCATAATTCCTGATCCAACTTAAATTCTTTCCTGATACTCATCATTCAGTCAATTGGGTGGCAACTTATGTACTCCCTAAATCACAACCTGGTCCCCTATTTCTCAGCCTCATGACCACCTAATCGAAATCCATTTCCAAAGCCACCAAACCAAAATCAAGCAAACAAACCAGCCAACCCAGTAAGAAACCCGTGCCAAAAGAAAGAGAACAGTCTGTATCGCCCCACTAATCTTCATTTCTCAGCTCATCCAGTACAGTACAGTACAGTACAGTACAGTACAGTACAGTACAGTACAGTACAGTACAGTCCAGTCCAGCTCGACCGACCGGCCGTCCGATACACCTAAATACCTACATATGTACCGCCAAAATACCATCATTTCATCCACAAGTGCATTGCCCCGTCCGTCTCACGTCGATCAGAGTCGGTGTCAAAGTCAAACGAGCGACGGGTTAAAAAGAACCCATACACTTTTCATCGCTTGATTTGTAGGCGGCGTCATAGGTCTTGGCTTTCTGGGCTGGGATGGGCTGGAGCTATGCACATGCAGGGCGTTCGTTATAGAGGTGCTTCTTAGGGGCTGGCTGGTTTGGGCTTGGCTTGATGCACGGAGGGCTGTGGTGGTGGTGCTGGTGTTTTAGCTTGCTGGTCATACTGGATTACATACGAATTGTTGCTATTATTACTGACTGATGTCCTCAGTTTCCTCGGCATATTGGGAAAGGATTCATGGTCGTATATACCCAAGGTAATCTTGTTCCTTCTTCTACTATATTTCCCCGTATCCATCCTGAGCCATAGTTGGATTCGTAGCCCTTCATCCGTCAGCCACATATCAATCAATACAACACACTGAGAGAATCATCATCCCTCGTGCAGTAATTCGCATATCCTAGTCTTCATTCCTGTAGTGTGGCGGCTGTGCAACTTTGTTTGGTCGCTTCTGATCGTCCATCAATCTCTAAAGAGGGGGGGCTGACGCTGCATTCATTCGGCCTATTGGCTAATACGTCTAAAAAGCTAGGGTTTTCTACTGGTCTTGTTGTGTTGCGAAGTCGTCGCAAGCCTACTCAAACTAACATGCAGCTGGGTTCTACGGAGGAAGGAGGGGTCGCTATAGCCACACCGATAGATTTACTTGAGATACTCCTAAGGATGATGGAAGGAAAAAAATGTTCCTGACTTGTTGAATACAATATTGTATTGGTCAACTTAATTTCAAAGGTCGTATAGTATTTTCCTGATTACCACAGTGTCTATGTGATATGTGAATATGTACATACATATGTAGTTCCCAAAATCAAAATCTCCAACTCCCCACCCGTCTTGGCAACTTCCCACCCGCCAATGCATCATCCACCACAGACTCGCCCAAGGGCTCAAGGACCCAAGGGCAAACCAAACCAGCAAAGCCACAATGACAGAAGACTAAATCAACATTGAATTTGTATGTATGTATGTATGCCCATCGTATAGACCAAGGGCGTGTTCCCAAGGGCGTGTCTCCAAAATCACTAAACACTTTGAACAGCTGGGGTGGATGAGGAACCAAGGAGATGGGGCCATCCAGGAACTTGCGTTGTACTATTGCTGGCGGTGGTAGGGACCCGGCGTGAAACCAAAGTGCGTGGGTGATGCATACTATAAGCCCAATCCAGTGAATACTTTGTATAGACATTAGTTTCCGTCAGTGACTTCCGACAACTATTTACATGTCGACATCTCCGCTTCTTCCGACGACTATTTCCTTCTTTCTCTTTTTTTTTTCTCTCCTCCCTTTTTCGTCAGCATCGTTGCTTCTTCTTGCAAAGTCTCACCTTTTTCTATACTCCGTCTTCGATTGAGTATCACAATCCATTCGCTCGTTGCTGGATTCTTTTTTCTTGATTCTTTTTTTTTTTTTTCTTCTTCTCCTTCACGGTTCTCTTCGAATTACACCGACCAAACCTATTCACTACTTCCGGCTCCATCACTCTCTTTGGAACCCTTTTTTGACAACATTTTTTTGATTTTTCGATCTTCGTGATAACATATTTTTCAACCTCTTCTCGCCAAAATGAAGCAGTCTTTCGTCCTCATCGCCGCCGCTTCGGCCTCTTCTATCATCCCCTCTCGCACTTTGAAGGAACTTCCTCGTCGTGCTTCTACTTCTCTCCCTACTGTCACTGTCTCTGGTAACGGTAAGTCGCCCCCCCATTTCACGACATCATGAACTTTTCATCACTTGCCGTTTTTTCCCGGATCCTCAGATGTTTTGTGCCTGAACACTATCACACACTAAAGTTACTGCGCCTTGTTCCTAAATACGAAGTGCATGATACGACGTTGTAACGCCCGCGATCCGTGCTCCAATACCCCAGGCTAGCCTGCATCGTATCCGATTTCCGAGTACTGACATCAAACCCCTGTACAGCTTTCTACGCCGATGGTGAGCGTTTCTTCCTCCGTGGTATCGACTACCAGCCCGGTGGTTCGTCAGCCTCTATTGATCCCCTGGCGGACGAGGATATCTGCACCCGTGATATCGAGAAGTTCTCGGCTCTCGGTGTGAACACTGTCCGTGTTTACACTGTCGATAACTCGGCTTCCCACGACACCTGCATGCAGGCTCTTGCCGATGCCGGTATCTACCTGGTTCTCGATGTCAACACTCCCAGCTACTCTCTCAACCGTGCTGACCCCGCCACTTCTTACAACGCCGCCTACCTCCAGAGCGTCTTCGCCACCCTGGATGCTTTCGCCAACTACACCAACGTTCTTGCTTTCTTCTCCGGTAACGAGGTTATTAACGATGAGGAGGGTACTACTGCTGCCGCTCCTTACGTCAAGGCCGTCGGTCGTGATATGAAGGCTTACCTCAGCGCTCGTGGTTACCGTGCTATTCCCATTGGTTACTCGGCTGCTGATGTCAGCTCCAACCGTATGCAGACCGCCAAGTACATGAACTGTGGTCAGGATGATATCCGCTCTGACTTCTTCGCCTTCGTAAGTTTATTTGCCAACGTCTTTGGCGATTCTAGTTACTAACCCTTAGCCCTAGAACGATTACTCTTGGTGCACTTCCAACTTCATCGAGTCTGGCTGGGACCAGAAGGTCAAGAACTTCACTGACTACGGTCTCCCCATTTTCCTGTCTGAGTACGGTTGCATCACCAACACTCGCAACTTCCACGAGTTGGAGTCCCTGATGAGCACCAACATGACTGAGGTCTACTCGGGCGGTATCGTATACGAGTACTCTATGGAAGACAACGGCTACGGTATCGTCTCGATGGACTCCGTCTCGGCTACTGCCGTCACTGAGCTCGACGAGTTCACCTCGTACTCTGCAGCTCTCTCTTCTTTCACTGCTCCTTCTAGCGCCGATGCTGGTGCCACCACCACCTTCGCTGTCGCTTGCCCTACCTCCGACGCTGACTGGGAGGTTGTCGCTTCCATCCTTCCCGTTATCCCCTCTGCTGCCAAGGCTTACTTCACCAAGGGTGCCGGTACTGGCCCTGGTCTTAGCGGTGATGGTTCGCAGACTGACTCTGCCTCTGGTGTCTCTACTGAGAACATCACTGACGCTGACCAGAACGGTACTTCGTCGGGTTCTTCCGGTTCTAACGCTACCGGTTCTTCCTCTTCGTCGTCCTCTTCTTCGTCGGCCGGTCACCAGCTCGTCTCCAACGGCATGGCTGTCACTGGTGCTACCATGCTGGTCACCCTCCTCGGTGCCATTCTTCTGTAAATTGCCTAACAGCGCAGAGTGATTATGCTTTTCACATGCTTGTATATGACGGGTAGGAAGGATAGGATGCAGTGTTAGACTTTTTGGATTTGCCTGGCTGGACGCGGTACTGCAGCTCACGCGCGATATCGTAGTGTTTTGGCGGGCGTCCTGGGGTGGTGTATAAATTTTTGGGTTTTTTTTCTCGTTTTTGCTAGTTAATTGCGTATCTTGGGTTATTCCATAGTGTTTTGTTTTTTTTCTCCTTTGTATTGATTTCTTTTCTAAATGTTTTTTTTTTCTTTTTTTCATGTGACTTGTAAAGTTGTTTAGGAGCGGAGGGTTAGGGTGTATTGCTGCTCCGTGCCGAGGCACACAAGGGTTTTTGGAGTAGATTGCCACCTCCTCGGGCGGGATTTGATATATAAATGCAGGCACATCTCTTTTTCACAGAGGTTGTTTTTTATTTTGTTTGTTTCGTTTCTAAACATCAGTGATATTTATAATGACTCGCGACTCAAAAGTTTTTATTGGTGAAAAAGACAAGGCTGTACAGCCTCCTGTGGCGAGCGTTGGAGAAAAGGTGATTTCTCGGGAAACCACGGTCACCACTACAAGAGAAGAGCCCACGGTCCCACTTGCATCTATCAAGACTGGTTTGGAAACAGCCCCACAGAATCGGGCGGCTATCCCGCTTCAAGCTCCGGTTAAGAAACGGACTTACGCACACCATGACGCCCCGCCGTACCCGGGATACCCCGCTTATAAATCCTACACGATAAGTCAACCCTTGCCGCACGTAGCGCTTATTACCATCCGGCGTGCGCATCGTTTGAATGCATTGGATGACCCGGCGTTGGAGGAACTAGGGGATATTTTCCGGCGGATGCAGGGTGATTATGATATTCGGGCTATTGTTCTTTCGGGCGAGGGAAGGGCGTTTTGTGCGGGTATTGATGTGGGGGAGTTGGCGGGGACTGCCTTCTTCAAGGGGCTTCAAGGCGGCGAGGTTGCGAGGACGGGCAGGATGATTCAGAGACGGGTCGGGGGGATGCAGGAGTGTATTTCGGTGTTGGAGAGCGTGGGGAAGCCGGTTGTTGCGGCGGTTCAGGGCGTTTGTTATGGGCTTGGGGTGGACCTGATTTGTGCGGCTGATGTGCGTTTTGTGGCGGACGATGTGAGGTTTGCTGTTAAGGAGGTCGACATGGGACTTGCAGCGGATGTCGGCACGTTGGCGCGCTTGCCTAAGATTGTTGGCGGGCAGTCTTGGGTGAGGGAGGTTTGTTTCACGGGGCGGGAATTCGGCGCTGCGGAGGCGAAGAATGTGGGGTTTGTTAGTGGGGTGTTTCCTTTGCATGAGCTGCTGGACGGGGCTATTCATCTGGCGGGGATAATAGCTTCTAAAAGCGAAGCGGCTGTCGCTGGGACAAAGGAGATTCTTATGCATGCGCGCGATCACTCGGTGGAAGATAACCTCCGTTTCACCCAGGTGTGGAACGGCGCGGCTATCCAGGGGGGAGACTTCACGGGGGCGGTGGAGGGCTTTGGTAGGCGGAAAAGTAGATTATAATGGCTTTTTTTTTTAAGAGGACTATTCTGAATCGGAGTCTTCGAGGAGTTGGGTTTCTTTGAGGCGGGCTTCGAGCTTTTCTTTGAGAGATGCGACCATGTTTTCCTTAATTACGACGCGGTTCTCGTCGAGATCTTCGATTATGTAGTCGTGGCGGACGCTGTCGATGTTGACGATGATGGATTTTATGGAGGGGTCGCATTCGACGAGGACGCCTGGGTTGTTAGTTAGTTGGGGTTTGAAGTGTCGGTTAGTTGATGAACGTACCTCTGATTGCGCGCGGCATGGTTACGGTCGTTGGTCAAGTTTGTGAATATCTTCCCATCAATCATCGTCGCATCGCAAATAATGCGACTAGCTGCTCTATACCCTGTTGCTTAGTTAGCAGAGACCCACTTTAATTAGACTGGTTAACTTACACTGTAACCCTAACCTAAACGGATTCGGAAGCCGGCTGGGTGGAAGTGTTTGGGCGGGTGAAGAGACTAGCGAGGGGCATAGTACGGGAGGGACGAAGAAGCGCAGGAGCGGGCATCTGGATGTTGGCGCCTTGGAAATGTCCGGGTGACGGGTCCTCAGGACGGGGCATGGCACCATGGAACTTCGGGGCGGGGTCCGCGGCGGCTTCGGCGTAAGTGGGGAGTTTCTGGTCGGCGATGGGGGTCTCGGGGGGACGGACGGTGAGAGTGGTGGTGGGGGTGGGGCGGTGTCTGGAGATGAGGAAGCGGCCGAGGGTGAGGATGGCTTTGGAGAGGATTAGGAGGGCGAGGAAGAGGCAGATGTAGAGGACGGCTTGGTAGAGGGGGGAGAGGGGGTCGTCGTTGTGGATGCTGCGGGGGGTGTGGGTAGGAGGCATTTTGGTGGTTATGGAATGAGATGAAGATGAAGATGAAGATGGTGGGTGGGGAGAGTACCACTAGGACTAAACTATGGAGACTTGGACTCTTTTATATTCACGGAATTATAGCTGCGTACAAGTGTATTCTATTTGCCTCCAAGAAATAGGATTCCATGTCTCGAGATAGTTCGTGGCTAGTGGCATTCTATTCCGGATCGGGATGTTCCGTTCCGTACCGTACGTCCCGGGATCCGGTGACGGTATTAACATGTTTAAACCATTATATACTCCATGGAATGTCAGAAACAAAATACTTTATAGATCCACCAGTCCACGAATGTAAAGTGACCGAGAAAATACCTTGGGATAACCTGCTAGAAGGCTTGCTATCTGATTCTTATAACCCAACACCGGAACAAGTACCTGTCTACATAAAAATGCCAACATCGTCAACCACGACACATCAAACTACCACAGCCCTCACATACCGATCCTTCTAACCCACAAAAAATCAAAACTCTAAAACCCCACTATCTCTTCAATCGTCCTGATATCATCGTTCTCAACTCCCCTTTATTCGTTACACAACCGTCGAGAACCCTATAAAACCCTACCTGCCACCAAGACACCCAAAAAGTAAACTTTGGGGTGAACCGGGATTGAACCAGTGACCTTTAGATAACACCTCTCTCGAGGGCGGCCGAAGTTTAATAGCTTCAGTCTAACGCGCTCCCAACTGCGCCATCACCCCGTTGTTGAGAGAACCTACGATATGTGGCATCAAATACACGGCGGTGAGCGCAGATTTTTTTTTTTTTTTCGATTTCTTCTCTCGGATGGTGAGGAGGTGTCAATTTTTTTTTAGGGAGTTTACTGAATAGGTAGTCTATAGAACATGTCATTATGGATGGAACCAGACCATGTTGATTCCACTTTACGTCGATGGATAACCCGGCGCATGAATACCCAGATTACACTGCCTTGACAACGTCAGGGCTTCAAAACAATGGGTAACAAATACCTCCCCCTCTAATCCCCATCAGATCAACACGGGGGATGAAAGTGCCCTTTACTGGCTCCCTCATATGTTTATCAGGCGGACCCCATCACCAGAGCCCGTCGCTAGGAAACTTGTCGATTACTCCAATCACAAGACATGTCAGACGCCTGAAAGTAGCCCAGTTTCGTACAAAAGCCCACATTTGCTACTGTTAGGAGCTACAGGAATGTCTCGTCTCGCTAGATACTCCCACCCGTTCCTTTTTTTTCCATCCTGCGAACCCCGCTGGGTGAACGACTCCACATTGACTTTCCAAGTTATCTACATATGTACAATCTCCATCTTGTCACGAGAATAGAAGTCGCTGGTGCCATTTATCGGCCTGCGATTCCGTCATCGTCATGACATAGCCTATAACGACCCCGAGCGTCTTGTCTACCGCCTGCTTATCTAGATATGTTTTTAAAAGAGGGGAAGGAAATGCCCTAACCTATACACTTCCCAGCTAAAAAAGGAGGGGCTCGAGCCCTGAATTCGTTGCTGGGTAATACCCGATGAGCCCTCGTCATGTCACGTCTCTGCAAAATAGAGGGGAAAGATACTTCCTTCTTCCATAGTGGCCTGTGCTTGTGTTTTGGGGCCGTCGTCGGTGAGGTGGACAGGCGGGTGAGCGGGGTTGTTTAGCGATGCAGAGTTGTCGAATCGAGGACTTGTACAACGGAGCCGGATCAGGGGAATCCGATGGTTTGGTGATCCGTCGGGGAGGAGGTTGGTAGGAAGAGGAGATGTTGTATGTATGTACATACAACAGAGTCTGGATCGTTTGTAACAAAATTATTGTGGATGCCTTGACTATGGCTTGTCGCTCATGTGCTGACTTGTCTTTGAACATGTGATTGGTTGGTTGAAGGAAGGCACTGACGGGGGCCCTGAACGAGCATGAATGGTGCTGTCAGCGGTTAGCCCGCAGCATTAACTTACTCAGGCTCTACAATGGTGACCAATTTACCCCCTATCGTTGTAGTTGTTGACACTGTAAATAGCAACCGTTGTTGGAGGATTTTTTTTTTTTTGTTACAAGGACGTTGGTAGTCATGACATGTCCATTGTCTAGATCAGGGAATTTACCTACGTAAGTTGTCAGCTTCATTGTGGTGTTAGTGCAACCTTCCATACTTGGAGTATATCAGTCCTTTTTTTTCGACTCTCAAGTTTCTTGACGACATCATCATCTAGGCTTTTGATATTTCTTACTCTCTCTTTCTCTCGGAATTCAAAAAAGTCAAGTCCTCCTTGTCTTGTCCTTCCTTCCCTGACACCACCCGGCCCCACCCATGACTGCCCGTGCTTCAATGCTTTTCTCTACTCTTTAGTTAGGACACTGTAGTTTTCTACTTTGGTAGTATATTCTACAATAGAACTAAGTCCGTTCGTCGTCGTGCACCTCTTCTCTTCCCCTCACCGACAACCTTTTTAACAAAGTAGTTTCCCCTCTTCTATTTGAACAATCTCACTCCTTCTCTTTTCCCCCGCCTCTTTATATATTCCTTTCTTCTTCTTTAATCTTTATAATCATATATTCAAAACTATCATCACGACTTGCCAGTTTACCGCTGTTGCTCATATACTCTCTCTCTTTCAAACTTGGAGACAATTAATATCGATACAAACTTGTATCATCCCTCATTCCCTTCTCCCTGCTGCAGCTGTGTCCGCCTGTCTGTCTTGTCATTGCGCCCTGTCTGTCTGCGATGCACTAGCATTCTACATACATACTACTTCACCACCTAGAGACCAGCCGAAAGCCCCAAACCAAACTCGGAGTTCATCCCCTGTCAACATCGCCAACTGGCTCTCTCACCGCCTCGTTGTCGGCCACAGCCCTCACGGTCATTCCCCCACTACCTGCAGCAATCCACACTTGCTCGCCCAACCAAATCATCGCTAAGATCAAAGGCCAAGCCCCCAAAAGCTTACAGAGAAGCCTGCGAATCTCTGTCTACCAAATTCTCAAACATATACTCCTAGACACTGAAGCTTTTGCTAAACAAGGCCTGCCGTCTCTTCCCTGAAGTTGCATAATAACGCCACGTTGACCTGGTACTGTCTGCTGCCACCCTTCTATCAATTGCTACGCAACACCAGCCCAGTGCCAGAGCTGCATATTTTCGAAGGGGCTTTGCATCCTCTTACATCCTCTACTACCACTTGTTGTGTTTATTTGCTTTTTTAAACTTTTCCTTCCTCATTCTCAGTCTCGAGTCTGTTGGTCTATTCCAGAGCATATCTATCGCCTTGTCTGGCTGCTCTCTTATCTCGATTCTTCTCCGTCTTACCCGAGACTTTATTCACTTTGTTTCCCTTTTCCCCCGTCCGCTCTCCACTTTAACCGTTTGCATCCCTCTACTGTTCTTTGTCATTACACTCTAGTCCTAGACTATACGGAACACTAGCAGCAGCAGCAGCAGCCATGGTTTCCACCTCTCGTCCGACGTCTAGTATCGGGCGGCCCGAGGGCACCATACCCGAGTCGCCTATCTCTCCTTCCACCCCAGGTTCCATCTACGGCCATAGATCCAGACCTAGCCGCGCCGGTAGTGTCCTTAACGCTCGCACCAGCATTTCCCGCCGCGAATCTATTCTCAGAGACTCTTCAGAAGCAGACCTTGAGGCTCGTGCTGAGGCTATTGCTGCCTTGGAGGACCTCAAAACCCGTCTGGCTAAAACTGAAGATGAAAAGGATATGTTCCGTAAAGAGGCTTTGGTTCTTAGCTCTCGTCTTGAGGATACCACTACTGAGCAATCTAAGCTTGAGGAGAAGATGCACGAATATGAGGAACAGATTGAACAGCTCTCAAATGCCAAGAGAGAAGCTTCTCGTCAGATGCGCGAGATGGAAAACATCTATGAGGGCGAGCGCAGTGCCATGACCCGTGAAAAAGAGGAGATGGCTGATAGAGAAGAAGAGATGCAGGCTGTTATTCAACGCCTCAAGAACAACCTTAGTGAGCGTCATATCGACGACGAAACCCGTCCTAGCAGAGGTAAGCTTTGACCCTGTTCCTTGATAATGACTTTTGTATACATGCACATATACATATACTAACATTCCCTCTTTCCATCTATAGCCAACAGCAACTCTACGTCACCAACAGATGCCGGTGGCTTTGCGCCCCCTTCCTCTCTTCAGCGCAGTGACTCCCGTAACAACTCCAAGATTCTCCTCCAAAAGGACAAGCTAATTGAGAACCTTCGTCTTGAGCTCGCCGAAGCCCACCGCAAACTCAAGGATGCCGCCCAGCAAGGTGACGGCCGCTTCGAGGAGATGCAACAGCAACTCGTCGAAGCGCGCATGGCCAACGCCCGTCTGACGGAGGAGAATGAGAGCTGGCAGTTGCTGATGCGCGAAAAGACTCTTAATGGCGAGTTTACCAAGGACACCTTTGACTACACCCACACACCCTCCCGCCGCGGTAGCATTGACGAGCCTGCGACCCGCCGCCCGGTCAACGAGGATACCCTTGCTGCCCTCGAGGGCCGCAGCACATCTACGGGTTCTACCCTCGGCGGAACTACGCTTGCCGACGAGCTTGACGACGACCACTCTGAGGTCCCCGATGAGCCGGTTGCGTCGGCTGAGACACACTCGGATGAAGCGTACCGGAACCTCGAAAGCGAGCTGCGCAACGCCCGCGACCAGAACAAGGCTCTTACGCTGTACATCAACAAGATTATCGAACGCCTCCTTCAGCACCAGGAGTTTGAAGCCATACTCGACCAGTCCAACGAAGCCAAGAAAGACGCGGCGCGCCCCAAGGACGCTACCGGCCCTGGTTGGCTCCAGCGCACAAAGTCCATCATGTCTAGCTCGGCCTCGATCCACTCGGTCTCGGTCAACACGTCGATTGCTAATACCGCTCCCCCTGCTACTGTAACTACCCCCACCACTGTCAAGCCCAAGAGACCCCGCCCGATGTCGATTATCCCCACGGCAGCCGGCCTGGCAAGTCTGGCCAACGATCCCGACCGCGTTCCCATTGGTAACATGTCCCGCTCCTCCAGCGTGCGCCGGGCTCGTCCTCGGAGCGAGCAGTTTACGGCGTCGGCATCCCTGGTCAACCAGATGTACCGGGGGCTCGATGGGCAGATGTCACCCACGTTCAACGCCCCGCGTCGCTCTCAAACTTTCTTCGCATCGGGGGCGCTGGGATCACCGGTGCTCGGCCCCGCTACGGCTCCTCTTTCCGGCCGCATGTCGTCCAACCTTGGCAATCAGACGCCCTCCGTCGGCAACTTTCCCGGAATGCGCAGTGAGACTTCCAGCGTCTCTAACGAGTCTTTGGCCGGTGTTGCTACGCCGCCTTCGCAGAGTAGCCCGCCAAGAAGCCTACATGAGAAGATGCCGGCGACCACTTTTGCCGGCAATAAGCCTCGGCCGTTGAGGTTGGTTCAGGATCACAACGATGCTGTGCGGGCTAACAAGCGCAGCTCGTGGCTGCCATGGGGGAATAACTGGGGAAGTAAGGTTGAAGATCCCGAGTGCTAGATTCTAGTGTAAGGGGACTGATATCTGTCTTTTGTTTGTTATTTTCCTTGTCCTTGGTCGTGCTGACTTGTGGGGAGGTTTTCCCGGGCTATCAGATTTGCCCATGCGTGCATTTTGTCTTTTATTTTGGGTCATCATTTTGGGGTTCAGGCTTGTCTTTTTGGGAATCTCTGTTCTGGTCATGGGGGAGTTTGAGGCGTTTTGAGTAACGGCTGGCAGGACGGGATGACTGTATGATGTCGATGATGCTGACTGGCGGAGTTCTATGTCTTGTCCGGGGGTAAGATGACCAAGATGCTCTTTAGGAGGACATGTCTCGGTCGTTGTCTCGGTCGGATATCCGTCGGTTTCTTTGATTTTTTATTCGTTCTCCCCATACTTGTTGTTGTTGGATTGGCTGGGTTCTTTTGATTTTTTTTTTTTTCGCTATGGATATGAATGGTAGTAATTTTTGTGTAATATTGGGCTACGGGATTATGATTTCTTTGTCGATCTCGGAGAGGATAGCTTTGTTAATTGATTTTTTTGTTTTTTTTCCAAGTATTTGAATTACCTGATGAAGTCTTGTTGGTAATGGAAAAAGGTGTCACGAGCACATAGGGTTGGTGACCCTTTAGGATGTGCCAAGACGTCGAGGTCGAGTCTAGATGTCTAAACAAAGAAATGACTTTCTTAGATTTACGATTAACTTTCTGTCAGGTGAGCGGACAAAAGGGGAAGTTATGCACGGAAGACTTGACGAACAATGGAGAAATTCTTGTGCACAAGATGTACAAATGAAAGGGTTGGATAGGGTTACCCGGATATATTCAGATATAGGAATGAGGATTTGGTTGGGCTATGTCGGTTAGGCGGGGTTGGATTTGGGATCGGGGGAGATTCCGGGAGATTGGGTTGATGAAGAAGGTATATATGATTGTGATATAAGAAGATGTTTAGTTTGAAAGTAGGTTTGTATTCGGGCAGATCCGATGTCATGTATGTAGAGTATGGTCTGAGGATCACGATGGAATGGGATCAAGTGAGATTGGAAATGATAGAATTTGAATGGGCTTCACCGCTTTTGTTTGTGAAGAGAAACAGGATGAATGGTTGGGTTTGATGGGTTTGGTGGGAGTTTATTGGGTTCCTTTGGGTCGGAATTGGAAGATCGAAGGGGTCCGTTGGGCTGGGACGGATTGAGATGGTCTTGATTGTGCATGTTTTGGATATTTGTATGTACGTGTGGAGGTACACAAGCCTAGAGGTACACACGAACGTACATATGAAGAGGGGGCCTCACCTCATGTTGGGGTGCGACCTTGACGGTGGTGGTGTGTGGAGATACTTTCGTTATATTGTGTGCATGTACATACATATGTACATACCTACATGTCAAAAACCGTCTTTGTCGTTAGTTCATTCCTCTCTTCACGTTCCCGTTGGAACCATCCAAACCTCCAAGACAAAAGAACTCCCGTAAACAAGCCGACAAGAGAACCCCACCAGTCGCCATCATCCGCTAAGCGTCATGTCCGTTCTCCTTTCACCCACTAACTCACTCGTGGCTCATGCACTTTCACATGCAAGGCCCATGTCACGCCCGTCCGCCTATGCCATGCCGCTTTCGTGCCGAATAAGGGTTCAAAGGCGCCTTTGGCATAAGTTTATGCAGGGGGTCATAGAGGTACGGGTCGGTACGGCGTAGCGGGGAATATAACTGTGACTTTTATAGGTATCGGGTATGTACTTTATGGAAGGGAAGGAGTAGCGTGCGTGAGTCTGTTAAAAAAAAACAGCTTTTTGGAGTCCCTTAGTTACGCTTCCGCGATGGTGGTGGATGGGTGATGATGGGGCAAGTGCTTGCGTTAGGTTGACGGAGCTGGTTCCTTGGTGGATTTCCTTTCCTTCTCTTCCTTCCTTGGGGATGGATAAGGCAAGGCTGAGGAATCGAGGTTACATTGTTCTGTTGAATATCCCATTGGGCCGCCATATGGCCGACTCCATGAAAAAAGAAAAAAGAAAAAAAAAAAACTACTCTTCCTTGTCCACAAAACCGGCAACGAAGCGGAAAAAGAAAAAAACAATCCCCACATCCAGCCTTTCCCACAAAATCCAAATCTGCTCTCCGCCCGTCCGTACTGTATGCACACACATACGTCAGACCTTCTTAATTAACCCCCCCCCCCCCCCNCCCCCCCCCATCCATCCAAATCAAGTAACCTCCGCAAAGAACCTTCCATAACCCACCCCATCGCACAAAAACAGCCCGCATCTTTCCATCTTCGTCCACTCATTCCTCTTTCTACTCATTCTTCCCGTTTATTTCAGGTTAGGCCTATTCTCCATTGAATCCACGCCCGCACGCCCTGTCCCGTTCTGTCCTGATTTATTCAAACTTGACAGCCACCCCCAGATCCCTTCCTACGGCCACGGCCCAGCTTCCTGATTTCAACTCCTACTCCTACCTAACTAACGAACGCCTCGCTCGCATGTTGTGAAGCCTCTTTTTTTTAATTTTTTTTTTTTTCGTTGCTTTGATTCCTTTTCTTCTGTTGCTCTTTTGGAATTTGTTGAATTAACTACTTTGGATTGGAATCAATCGGGCTGAAAGTCTGGAACTACGAGCATATCTTTGATTTGTTTTTGATTCTTCAACAATCGTCTTTTTAATCTTGAATCTTGTTGATTGTTTTTGGTCTTCTTTTCCTCTTGTTTGCCAGGAATTTGAACCTCCATTCTTCATACTAAATCCCATCATATATTAATCTATTTTCGTGGATTTTGGGTATTCTTTGCCTTGACCGATTGTTGTCGCCATCGAACCAGTAAACTCCAATCTGACTGACCTCAATCAAAGAAAAAAAACGACCACTTCTACATTCACATTATTGTCATCTAACTTGCAACTACTTCAAACCAGCCTCCCCGCCTCTCGCCTGCCTTGTTTATTTGGCATGCCTTGACAATCGTCAAGTGCAGAATACACTGCAGCCCAAGTTCTGCCCGTCTATTGCCACCTCACACCATCTACTCGCCCCAGCTCAGTCCATTAGCAATCATCATGTCGGCACGCAATTCACAAGCCCCGTCCTCTGGTGTCACCTCTCCCTTGGATCAGAGGGAACCCTCACCAAACCGTCGTGGGTCGCGGCCACCAAACACTCGCAACCCTTCAACGACAGCTGCAAACCACACGCGCCGTACTTCAAGTTCCCGCCCACCATCAACGAGCCTTAATACTCGTCGTGCTGCCCGAACACAGCAGTCACCAAGTCGCCAACCATTAGGAATCCACACCAATTCGGGAAATCGCTCACGGCGGCCTTCCGAAACAAATTCCATTGCCTCGTCCCGCTCACAGTCGCAATCACGACCACCAGTAGCTGAGACTAGACGCGACGGCCCAAATCGTTGGCCCGTATCTCCCCGTATCCGGAGCCCCACAATCGGGCCCTCTGCCGATCAGCAATCTCGTCGATATGCTTCGTCGGTGACTAGTAATTCTACCGTCGAGCTTTCAGAGAGCGAAACAGACGATACTGCCACACCATCTGGCTTGCGAACACCCACTATGAATTCGGTCAATCGCACAGCTGGACTGGACGGCACCACCGATGCTGACACTGCCATGACTACCGATGCTTCTCAGGGCGAACCTGTGGAACCTATTGGTCTCCCCGGAATTCCCTCACAGCAAACATCTGTCGCCATGGCACGTATAAACGACAGATTGCGCAACGAGCCCTCACGACAGAGCTTGTATCCAAATACCACCGATGCAGAGTCGTCGGCCTCGGCCTCGGATCCAAGGTCCATTAGAGCTCGCAATATGGCGCCCTACAATGAAAGCGACGCCGCCCAAACTAGTGACAATCGGAGGCTGACGGTAGCTACCATCCAGCCTCCCATGATGTCCCGCCAGTCTAGTTCATTTTCCGCTATTACCAAGTCAAAACCTTCAGATGGTTCTGCCATGATAGTGGAAAGTGAAACTGTTACTTCCGTTGCCCATTTAGTCCCACAGCCCGGCACTCTGCGCACCCAACCTAGCACTGAAACTATTCGGCCGCGCAAAGAACGCAAG
Organism: Huntiella bhutanensis; assembly: GCA_002018275.1. NCBI lineage: Eukaryota > Fungi > Ascomycota > Sordariomycetes > Microascales > Ceratocystidaceae > Huntiella > Huntiella bhutanensis. The sequence continues at coordinate 170,556 of MJMS01000051.1, read as the reverse complement.
GGCAGACCAAAGAAGCAATCTGCTACCCCCGGAGCTGGTAAGTACAACCCCCCCCGCCTCGCACCCGTTATCGTAGCTGTTATGAGCTCCGTTGTTGACATTGCGTGACAGCCTCTTCCAGAGCAGAGATTTTCGAGCACCAGGTTGGTCGAGCAGTCGATGAAAACGAAGCCTCAGATTCCGACGAAACATTTGTCTACGATTCTTCAACCAACCACGATCAACCAAGACGTTATCATCATTCGCGCACCCCTAGTACGGCGTCTATGCACAGTCAGGCCGATCGACCACATCGCTCAGTAAATGACAATACAAGTCAACAACAACCACCGAAACGAAATATGAAATTTGCCAATACTTATAATAGTGCCGACGCCCACACCGGTGACGAGGAGGGCCGCGGTTCAGGGCGCAGCAATCCTGGATCATCCAGAGGCACTACTCGCCACCACTCCCGTTTTGGTCGTCATAGCGGGACCGGACCTGGGTCGCTGTTCGACAATGAGTCTCCCTTTAGTAGTGGGGCTAGAGGAAAGTTGCAGATTAGTTCTTCGAGACAGACTTCGGGTCCGCCTAGCCCGCGTTATATGACATCGCGGATGCAGCCCACCCGCACTAAGGGTAATCTGTATAGCATGACTTCTAGCTACGATCTCGATGACAATGTGCCTAATGAACGCACTCCTCTTGTTTACACCAACGCTACCGGACGCCACATGCGTCAGAGCCGTCGGGGAATGTCTCAGCGCCACTTGGAGGCCCAGGCCTATCATCGGGCCCCATCGGCTCTTAACCGACTGGCGGCTTGTCTTGTCATGACCATGATGGTCCTGCTTATTATTACGGGTGCTATTGGATTCATGTTTGCCACCACGCAGCCTCTGACGGACATTGAGCTTGTCAGTATTGACAATGTTCTGGCTAGCGAGCCTGAGTTGATGCTCGACGCTACGCTAAGAGCCCACAATCCAAACATTGTGGTTGTTACTGTCGAAGAGGCCAGTCTCGAGATCTTTGCAAAGTCCATTCATGCTGGTACAGACTTGGATTGGGAGCCCAAGGACCCCATCAACACTCCTCCTTCGGTTGATGATGGTGTTCAAACCGGTGATCTCAAAACCCGGGACGACCCCGATATCAGTCCTCCTGATGAGGCTGCCCCCAACTTCCGTCTCGGCACAGTCACTCATTTCGACAGCCCACTTTCTTTCGAGGGCCTTTTCTTCCACCGTGGTCTCTCTCTTTCCACTGCGGCTATGCGCCTCCCGCTGCCCGGAAACGGCACCACTGGCGGCTCAGCCCGTTGGACTCGCATTATTCAGGACGATTTCGACTTGATTGTCAAGGGGACTATCAAGTACTACTTGCCTCTTTCCCGGAAGATCCGTAATGCTTCGGTTTCTGGGAGAGTCCGGGTGCACTCCAACTCGGCTACTAAGGCGTTGGACTCTAAGTAACCTTTTGAGGTGTTTTCTTTTGTCATCATTTTTATTTTGCTTCATTCTTTTTTCACGATGGGTATCGGTTACTGGGTGATAGACTAGGATTAACAATTGTATGTAGAGGATTGTTTGCTTTTTTTTTTCCCCTGGGCTTTTGGGGGTTTTGTTTTTGGGTGGTTTGGTATTGCATGATAGTTGGTATAACGAATTAAATGAGTATTCTTTTTGGTCCCTATTTTGAGGTTTTGAGCTTGATGATTTGATGGTGTTGTTTGTTGTGAGGTTCTTGTGATCTTTAAGGTTTGTAGGGTTGTAGGGTTGAATAGGAATGAGGGTTACAACGTATGCACTAGACGATATAGGTGACGTCATTGTTGGAACTCACAAGACGTACGACGGACGGTACTGGGATGCCGTTATATTGAACAATAATGGCAAACTGACGTAGTAACACAGAGGAGCTCTTAATAGATACGTCATATGAGAGGCTAAACGCATGCACATCTTACAGCTGATGAATCTCAAGAAGAAACTAACAGTGTAGTTTTGTGGAGGCATCGAGTCTTTCGGAGTTTGAAGCAGAGGTGTAGTGCCTTTGTATGTAGCAGTGGAGACTATGTGTGATAGGGGTGACATGATTGTGAAAATATGAAGGGGACTGAGGCTCAGACTGTTATATTTGGTATTTGCTGTGTCTCCTTTTTGGGTGACTTGGATCATTGGAGGCGAGACTGGGTAGATGATAGCTGGTATTTAGGTTAACCATTGTGAAGTTATAGGTCTATTTTTCATGGTACTCTGGTAAGGACTTGGGTGGTATTCATCTTGCACTAGAGAACTGGGTATTCACTTTAGACTAGGAATAGCTTTGGGAGATATCAGACAGGTACATTTACTACGCCGTATAAAGGAAAGATGAAGATTAAACTGTTAACATACTCTTACAAATGATCGAGTAGCTGGTTCAGTTCTCAATGGAGTTCGTCATAGACCCGTTTGGCTTGGTGAATTTAACATGGTGTGTTGATATCAAGTTAGTCTTGGCTGATTGGTTGTGGGGTGAGTTAGTAGTCATGTTAAGACTTACCAATGTATAGAGTTGACGAGACTAATCGGAATGGAGGGGATTCATGCGACTTGATACAGATATGCCTGGCTAGAGTCATGGATATAGGATGGGCGGGATAGTGATTCTGCTTGGAGAACTCGTATGTATGTACATGCTTGTTATTGCTTTCATCTTGTTGGTTGACTGTCCTTATGTTTATAGCCAAGTATTCCCAGGTTTGAAAGAAAGGCAGTCTGTAATTCTATCAGCCTGTTCCTCCATGTTGTACATTAGCTTCCCCCTCCTAGTAGTGAGCAGAGAAATCCCCTTATCTAGAAAGGACAGAGCTATAGGTCATGACATAAGGCATCCACAATACCTGAATTCCACACGGAACCCCCAAATTGGATGAAAAGAACAAACATCATATGTATTCATTAACTTGAGACTCCATTTTATCTGGTAACCCAAACTCCAAAACGCCAGAAACCCAAAAAAGCTATTTAGGAAGCAAAGTGAATACCCTCCTTGTTAAACTCATAAAGCAGTCTTAAGAAGTCACTCTGGTCGCACTTAGACGCACGAGCCTCACCAAGGGTAGTCTTCTCCAGGACACCCAACACCTTACTCTTGACAAGCTCGGCAGTCTTCGTCTTAATCTTCTTAGAAGGCGTCTTCTCCTGCGCACCAACCTGCATATCCTTAAAGAACTCAGGTTCATCATCACCGTCCATCTCCTCATCACCAGCTTCCTCTTCCTCTTCTTCCTCGTCATCCATCTCCATGTCCTCACCAGCAGCGGGAATGACACCATCATCAATAGCGACGTTGTTTAAACTGGCGAAGAGACGGTAGTTCCGCTCTAACATGGCCATGATCTTGCCTGTGAGGAAAGACGCACGGATGGTCTTGTTGCGACGGGAGAAGACGATACGGAGGAGTCCGTCCCATTCTTCGTAGGCGACGTCGGGACGGGGCCAGTATGGCTCGATGCGGACGACCGAGGACTCGACTTTGGGAGGGGGGTTGAAGTTGGCTTTGCCGACTTTGAGGACGTGCGAGACCTTGGAGAAGAGCTGGGCGTTGGCAGAGAGACTATACGATGTTAACATGGGATTCTCTAGGATATATGAGGAGACATACCGGCAGTAAAGTGGGTCACCAGGCTGGGCAACCAGACGCAGAGCGAACTCTCTCTGTAACATAAGAACAGCGCATCTAGGAGGCTTAGGCATTTCCAGAATTCTGAAAATAAGAGGCGAAGAAATTTGATAAGGCGTGTTCGAAATCAAGACATCGAAAGCAGGGAGCTTCTCCATCTTAATCACATCACCCATGAGAACCTCCAGCTTCCGGTGCTCGGGGGTCCCCTGGAAACGCTTGGTGACTTCAGCAGCCATTCGCGGATCAATTTCCACGCAAATAAGCTTCTTGGAGGCCGGCAGGATGTTCACCGTCAAGTTACCGGAACCGGGACCGACTTCGAGGACGGTGTCGGTAGGCTTGAGGTTGGCTTTTTCGACGATGGCCTTGGAGACACCGGGGTTCTTGAGAATATGCTGTGGAGGGTTAATATGAGGGGTTATAAGCTTGGGTTATGAAGCGACATACCTGACTGTGACGTTGTTAGTATACAATCACATGCGCATCTTGAGATTCGACTTACCCGAAATCCTTGTTGAACTTGAAGATGTTGTTCTTAGAAGAACGATCGTACGGGGCGGCGCCGCCACCGTTGCGCTTTGGGGTCTTAACCTTAGGCATATTGCTGATTGGTATGGAATATACTAAAGCTATATTCTCGGATTCTATGCAGTCTATTCCTCGACTTTTCGCCGTCGTCTAATTCGAGGTTCTTGGTCTGGGAATTTTTACAGTTCTGCCGGTGGGGCTTTCCGCATTGGGAAACATTTAAAAGCGGTGACCATTGTCATGGTACTGTGCGCGATTAGGCGTGACCGTGATTCGCACGGTTTACAAGATCCACTAAAATTCCAATTCAACTGTCACGCATTCCGTATTTAACGTGTAGTGTTTATATAATCTGACGATTTTTAATTGCTATATGCAAGACTGTACTGCTACACACCACGACGTGATAGATAGTTTCGATTCTCGATAATTTTGAACCACAAAGAGTACGTCGCTTATTGCGAATTCCATGGCCTTGCAGCTGTATTCATCATAACTCCAGTGTGACCTCTACCTCGAACAGTGCCTTAACCGGCCACGATATAAAACGACACGACCAAGATGGCCGAACGAAGAGACTTCCTTAGCCAGCCGGCCCCGGCAAACTACGTCGCTGGTCTCGGTCGTGGTGCCACCGGGTTCACCACCCGCTCCGATATTGGTTCCATGCGCGAAGGGCCTAGCGACGAACACATGAAAGAGATTATCGCCAAGCGTTCCGCAGCTCTCGGTATCGCAGTTGACGGCAAGAAAAAGGATAAAGCGGGCGAAGAAGAAAACAACAACAACGACGACGAAAGATTCCAAGATCCCGATAATGAGGTTGGCTTGTTCGCCGGTGGTGTCTACGACCAGGATGATGAAGAGGCAGATGCGGTTTATGCCAAGGTTGATGCGCGGAATCACAAGAGAAATGAAGCGCGAAAGGCGCGTGAGGAGGCGGAACAAAAAAAGAATGAGCAGGCGAATTCGTGGATTCGGACGCATTTTGCGGATTCGAAGAGACAGTTGGAGGGTGTTACGGAGGAGGAATGGGCGAATTTGCCGGAGGCTAGAGATGCGACGGGGAAGAATCGACGGTTGAAGCAGGCGATGCATCAGCGGTTCTATGCCAACTCCGACTTTGGTCTGGCAGCTGCGCAGAATGCCGGGGAGATGTCATCTACGGTTGTTGAGGAGGAAGAGGGAAGTAAGATGGATACCTCTGACGGGGCTATGACCAACTTTGCAAAGATTGGTGCGGCGAGAGATAAGGTGTTGAAGGTGCGGCTGGATCAGGCTGGTACGGAGACACGGATTGGTGGAGCGGCAACAAGTGTTGATCGGTCGGGGTATATCACAAGTTTGAACAAGCATGTCCTTCCTGAGGCGCAAGCACAACTTGGTGACTTGAAGCGTGTGAGAGAGCTTTTAAACTCGGTTATCAAGTCGAATCCCAACAATGCGCTGGGTTGGATTGCGAATGCGCGTTTAGAAGAGTTGGCGCATAAGCCGGTGACTGCGCGCAAGATCATTGCTGAGGCTTGCGAGAAGCAACCGAAGAATGAGGACGTTTGGCTTGAGAATATCCGGTTGAACGAGGGACACAATGCGAAGGTTATTGCGAAGAACGCCACTATGCATAACAGTCGGTCTGTTAGACTATGGATCGAGGCCATGAAACTCGAGACTATCCCCAGTGCCAAGAAACGTGTTATCCGACAGGCATTGGAACATATCCCCGAGTCTGAGATTCTCTGGAAGGAGGCTGTTAACCTGGAGGAGGACCCCGCTGATGCTCGTCTGTATCTTGCTGAAGCCACCAAGCGTATTCCAAAGTCTATTGACCTGTGGCTTGCACTTGCACGTCTTGAGACACCCGCCAATGCTAAGAAGGTTCTTAACCAAGCTCGTAGGGCTATTCCTACGTCACACGAGATTTGGATTGCTGCTGCACGGTTGACGGAGCAATCGGGGGAACAGAAGAAGGGTAACTTGATGGAACTTGCTGTCAAGATGCTTGCTAAGGAATCTGCCATGCCTACGCGGGAAGAGTGGATTACTGAGGCGGAGAAGTGTGAGGATGAAGGGGCTATTGCTACTTGTGGTGATATCATTCAGGCTACGCTTGGGTTTGGTTTAGATGAGGATGACGACCGGAAGGACATCTGGCAGAAGGATGCTACGAATTCGATTAACCGTGGTAAATACCAGACTTCCAGGGCTATCTTTGCTTATGCGCTACGGGTGTTTGTCAACAGTCGGACGTTGTGGATGGCTGCTGCGGATTTGGAGAGACATCATGGTGACAAGCAGTCATTATGGGGGGTTCTTGAGAAGGCGGTGGACGCATGCCCCAAGTCTGAGGTTCTTTGGATGATGTTGGCCAAGGAAAAATGGCTTGCTGGTGATCTTGACAGTGCCCGTGTTGTTCTTGCGCGAGCGTTCAAGCAGAATGCTGATAACGAAGATATCTGGCTGGCTGCTGTCAAATTGGAAGCTGAGAACGGCCAGGAGGAACATGCCCGGAGTCTTTTGGAGACGGCCCGTGAACAAGCGCCGACGGACCGTGTCTGGATGAAGAGTGCAGTTTACGAACGTGTCTTGGGAAACACGGAAACCGCGCTAAATCTCGTCATTCAAGCCTTGCAGCTTTTCCCTGCAGCTGGCAAACTTTGGATGCTTAAGGGGCAAATCTACGAGGATCTTGGGATGATCCCTCAAGCTAGGGAGGCATATGGTACCGGAGTGAAGGCTGTCCCTTCAGCAGTTGGCCTTTGGTTATTATACTCTAGGCTTGAGGAGAAACATGGATCTATCGTTAAGGCACGTAGTGTTCTTGATCGGGCACGTTTGGCGGTGCGAAAGTCGGCGGAGTTATGGTGTGAATCTGTGAGAATTGAGCGGAGAGCTGGGAATGTACCACAAGCGAAGAACGTCATGGCTAAGGCGCTTCAAGAGGTGCCAAAGAGTGGACTGTTATGGTCTGAACAGATTATGCACCTTGAAGCTCGTACACAGAGAAGACATATGATTATCGAGGCGGTGAAGAAGGTGGAGTCTGATCCTATCTTGTTTGTTACGGCGGCTAGGATCTTCTGGAGTGTAAGAGATTTGGTGAAGGCACAGAAGTGGTTCGAGAGAGCATTAGTTGTGGATGCCGATTGTGGTGATGCATGGGCTTGGTATTACAAGTTTTTGAGGCAGCATGGTACTGAAGAGAAGGTGGGTGAGGTCGTTTCAAAATGTGTGGGCAATGAACCACGACATGGCGAAGTTTGGCAACGAGTAGCTAAGGCTCCCAAGAACGCTAGAAAGGGCGTTGAGGAGATACTGGGCCTGGTCCTGGAGGAACCTGAGTATAAAGGGAGTTACTAGACCGGGGTATATACATACGTAGATTGTGCAGGAATCAAGGTTACATTTACATACGTCATGTCATGTGAGACTTTGTGCAGGTGCGGGGTTGCGACGGTGACACGAGGAGGTTGGTTTGGATGGTAGGACAGAAAGAGGGTTTGCTTGGGGTTGAATTGTTTGGAAGGAGATGACGTGAGAGTGCATGTGGATGTGAATTGTGCAGAATTGGTTGATTAGTTGGATATTGAATGCAGATTGATGAACTGGTGTTTAAGCAGTTACATAGTGGGATGGTTGGCAGGGTATCTAAGTGGTGGAGACGACGTGGCCAATCAGATGTGAAGAATGTTGAAGGATTCGAAGGATGCAATGGAGGGATTGGGCAGGTGGGGATGGAATGTGAAAATGGTGGTTTCCTTTCAAACAATGTCATGAGATGCGCCAGTCTAAACTCGACAAGTGCCAGCACAAATGTGAATTCACGATTCTTGGTACTGACTATTTGGCCTCTATACCATTGTAATGTACCGTCCTGTAAATACGTAGATCAACTCCTTTGAATTGGAACTATACCCGCCCTGTAACGCACAGTGATCGGGTCTTCTCTGAGCCCTGTACATGCAGCTGATGAAACGGTAGATAAGTGGCTAAGCTCACGGAGCCAACCTAGGTGTTTTTACATACGTCTTCCTGTGAATCTGGTTTTGTGGTGGGTCAAAGTCACTTTTTTCAAACGAAATCTGGCGGGGAATTCACGTTTATCGTGTCACCATGTTTTTCTAAGCAATCCTTATTTACTTGATCCCTTCCTCAGTCAGGGAATCTACTCACGTATTATCACCAGGGTCGCTGGGATAACCCTGAAGTCGATACATCCAATCCACAACAGGGGCCTCGATCTCGCCAGTCCGTGCACAGAATCTCCCTCTTCTTGGTCCTCTGCTTGTCTGTTTCTTCGCGCTCTGGTCGCTGGTACATCTGTATGTACTTGTATCGTTTCATCTCATTGTTATTCTTCCCGCTCTCTTCATTCCGTCCGGTCCGGTTCTTCGTCACCGATACAGCTTCACTATATTCGCCTTTTTTACTCCGTTACGTTATATTACATTTTAGACTTTCGAGCTGTCGCACTACCGCGTTAATCCGCCAAACAAACTGTTTGTTTCTCGACCCAATCGTGTTTGTTTTTAAAAAACGATACCTTGACTGACCGAAAGGTCATGTTACCGACTCGCCGTTTCTCCCGCCCATTACTCTCATCCACTCTGTATTCTCCGCGTCTTCCTCCGGGTGTCTAGCCGGTTTTTCTTCTCCGCCACTCGGCTGCCGACACAGAGTCCGTGGCCATGTTTCCACGCGACCAATTCACGGCCGTGAATGACCCCTCGGCAAATACCTCACCACAGTTCGCTTTTGAACAATCTCCAGTCAATCATCTTTCGTCTCCAGCAGTTCCCAACGCGCCGCATCCCGTACCAAGTAATCAACCCTTCGCGATGAACCACCCACCACAAAATACGGGCCCTATGCAACAGGGCCATATGACGCCTACTTTTGTCACCGCGCAACTTCCTCATCAGGAGGCGCCATGGTGGCCACAGACGGGACAGATGACTTTGGGGGAGCACGCGTTATTTGATCATCCTCAAGCTATGGATACGGGGATGTCACTGTTTGGTTTCTTTGGCGATGGTGCGAATAACGGATGTAACTTCCAGCCAGTCATGCCCTTTCACCCCGCTCCACATCGCCCACAACAAATCCATCAGCCCTCGCCAATTGCCGCTCCAGCTCCAGCTCCAGCTGCTAGTCTCCCGTCTGGTGGTTGCAATGCCGGACCTCCAGAATCGCGTTGTGGTTGCCGGAGATTTTACAGTTCGAATAGTGCAGATAAGCCTGACGGTCACCAGTTCTGTATGTGTTCGCATCATGCCTGTTTCCACGATCACGATTCAACACCTTCTTCTACGCATCCTCCTACGCCAGTTACCACGCATTTAGAAACTCCAGTGTCTTATGTCCCGATGGGACCGCCGCCTCCGCCACAGCCACAACCGAAGACAGTTCCTGTGTCGCATCCTACAAAGACACCATTGCAAGATATCTCAGATCGTTTTATCCACCCTGCTTTATCGTTTGGTAACGAAAATACCAGACCAAGATCAATTCACTCGGTTCATTCAGTACACTCAGCTCGCAGTCAACCTCCATCACCGGCTTGTTCCGAACCCGCCGAGTTGCGTATTACCGGACATCCGCCACCACGGCAAGAAGTCCCTCCAATGATTCAACAACAACATCCAACAACCATCGTTAACCTCCAGCACCATGATAGTCAGAAGACCAACACTGCCCCAGACGATATTAGCATTCCAGATACACAGAGTTGTAGTGGATCGATAATGAACGCTGATGCTTCACGGGAGGATAGCATGTCAACTGTAATTGCGCCCGCCACAGGCCGGGCCCGCGCTCTCTTAATGTCTACTCCACGCCAAGGATCTCAAAGGAGTGTATCAACCACATCGTCCCGGTTCATGCTCCCATTTGGTGGGAAGTGCCTTCAACTGTCACGCCCCGCTAAGCGCCGGGAACCGTTACAAGATTGTACAGATGATATGCCAGAGATTAAAAAAGAGCGCAGATTGGACGTGCCATCCAGTCGCTGCGACAGTCGGGCCACTACTTGCTCCGCTTCAGAATTATCAACACCTCAGCCACCACCAGCGCAAATGACTGTCTCGGGAATGTACAACATGGTCAATAGCCATCAAGCACGAATCGACAGGCTAGAAAATGCATCAATAGTCACCAACGCCCATGAAGAATGTCTAGATCGCCACGAGAATGTCGACACGCGTGTGTGCGAACTGGAGAATCGAATTGAGGATGTGGAAAAGCAACTTGCGGATGGCAGCTTTAAGCGCAGTGAGCCAGGTTCAGCAGATGGAAGTTTTGATAAGCAGGAGTTTCTACAGCAGTTCCATTCGCTCCAAGAACAAATCGCCGAGTTACAACAAACATCACCCTCAGTCGCACATCCCTGGAACATCGAAGTTGTCTTATTACCTTTTCCTTTACGCAAGCTTTGGATGCGCAATCCCGAGTTCCCATTGGATGGTTCCATTACAGCCTCGGATAATGACGACTGGACGTGTAACTGGACCAACCGTGGCGCACCAGCTACGCCTTTCCTCGAAGACAGATCTGTTGATTCTCGCGAACAAGAATGGCTTTTACCACGGGTATACCGGGCTGATTCAGTCGTTTATGAGCGATTGCAAAGTCGCGGATTTGTCCGGACAGTCACGGTTACTGGTGGCGATGCCCGTTCTGTGCAAATCGCTATCAACCACAGTTTCAAAGACTTGCTGCAACAACTTGCTGCCAATAGACCGCCAAGACCAGAGGTCAAGGCAAGCAAGTTCATGGGCTTACAGCAGGATTGGATCCCATTACGAAGAATCCCGCACGACACGAGATTAAGGTTCTTGTCGCGGAATGAAATGGTTACCCCTGCGTTGTGGGATGTCAAGTTCCTGCATTCGGTGATTATGAAAAGCACTAAGCATCGTCTGTTCATTACACACCCAGAAGCTTACTTGCAGGATCATTTGGCCTTGGAGAACACATGGTCGTGGCAAAGAATTCGAGAACTCAAGAGAGTACACGTTGATGATCCTGACTCCCAGGAAGTCCAAGAAGGCGATGCTATGGAAAAATGCTGGGAGTGGCACAATATCCTAGATGGTGCTTCATCAGATTCCGCTAGCATACTTTCTCGTCGGAGCACACCTGCCGCTTCAGTCCACGGACTTACCCGGTCAGCTTCGAGGCGCTCATCCAGTCCTATGATAAGTCGCTCAGCTACCCCTCTTCGTATCGCCAAGGCGTCTCGGCCCGTCCATGTTCGGACAACTTCAATGCCTGTGACTGCCGGCGCTGTGACTTCTCCCGCTGACAACCGTCGTCGCATTCAATCACAAATCACCAAACCGCATAGTCCTGGCGCCGGCTTCATTGTTCGTCGGAAATCCGGACGGTCGTCTCATGCCCAGCCTACACCCCGTTGGTCCAGTGGGTCACCGAGTCCCGCGCCTGGTGCTCAACCTGGTTTAGTCCGGAATATCAGTAACGGGTCTTCCAAGGCTAGTCGTTCGGCAAATGGTCATTATGCTACGCCCCATAGTAACAGCCATGCCATGTTCCCAGGTAAACTACAAGCCGCGCCTCATGTGCGTCCATATATGTCGGAGTCTGATGATATTTCATCACCCAATCACTATGATCCATCTGCCACGGATGACACACTTGACGACGAAGGAGATGACACATTTATGACCGAAGACGACGTCAGCCTGGCCGCCGAGGAAAACGATAGCTTCGTTCAAATTTCTTTCCGTGGTCCTCCGCACAGAATGCCAAGTCCAGGCTCCTCATCCAGTCACGCACCATGGCATGAAAACAGACAAGATGAGCCGTGGCCTGGCATTGAAGAAGCAATGGGTAGTGACTCGGAGAACATTGACCCCGCAAGTCTAGAGAGGGCGGAACGGGCCAGCGAGACTAGCAGTCTGCCGTCTGAGTATCCGTCTACTCACCCCGGAGGTCGCGATGTAAATGATTTTGATATACATGAGGATGAGGATATGATTTCGTGAGTTTGGAGTTTGGGTTTTCTTTTTAGATGTTTTATGATGGACATGGATAACAGTACGTTTACCTATTGGTAAAATGGGAATAGACGGGGAGAAGGTTTCGACAAAAGAGTCTAGATATTAATGTCGTTATGACATGATGCTTATAATGAATGAATGGGTATCTAACCAGCCCAACTATGAAACAAAAACATACAAACAAACTCATGAACAATTATGTGCCAACCCCATCTCGTCAGCTATTATGAATACGTTTTCCGCCACTTTAACCATACCACGTCCGGCCAGGCTCAAGAGTATCCGCAACTATACACCTTGTAGTCTGACACATGCCCACGCGATCCAGATTCTTCCAAATCGGCCCTGTTGGCCCGTTAACATAGTGATACTGCCCAAATAACCTCCACTGTCTCTCATCAGCCAACGGATAAAGCCTATCACCCCATGCCCCCGTATAAAAGAACCAATCTACAGGAACATCTGGGTTCTGCGCAGCAGGCTGTAAACACGCGGGATTCGCCATACTATTCGCCGGTTCGGGTCTATCATATTCATACCAATACATCCTAGAGTTCCGTGCCGGATCCCAGAGGGGACCACGGTCAGTCGTGTCTTTTAAGAGGCTGAAGGGGAGGATGTATGGTTGGGGGCCGGGCATTGGGTACATTGCGTGAGAGCCGACGGCGGAGTATAGCACTGGTCGATCGTTTAACTTCTCTACCGCGTCGAAAGCGAAGGCTTGGCCTCCCTCGTGTTCGGAGAAGAATATGGCGCTGGGCGTGCCGTTTTGGAAGCGGATGAGTGTGTGTTCCCAGTCTCCTACGTGGTTCCCGAAGCGGATGTTAAGTACGGTTTGGCCGAGGTTATAGCTGTAGAAGAAGAACCAGAAGGCGTCGACGGTGCCGTTTCCTTTGTCTACTACTACTAACGTTGCAGGGGCCGATGAAAGACCCGAGGAAGTCGGTTTGCCGGATTTAGGAGGGTCCTGGTCATGATAATTCCCCGAGGCGAGCGGGTCGGCGGAGAGATCATCAGCCCAGTCAGCAGGTCTACCACCCGTGTGGAAAAGCCAATCAGGTCGCGACTCAACGTCATCTATACTACTTAGGAAGACCTGGTTTGTATCGGACAGGTTATTCAGTTGACTAAGGGAATCGAGGGAGAGCGGGCTTGGGGGAACAACGGTTTTCATTCCGTCGTTGTGGTTGTCCACGGCGACTTTCATGTGTTTTACGTGCGTGGCGATGTCGCTAGGCCAGAAGTGCTCTTGGCTGCAGAGATGGACTAGGGGCGCGTGGTCGAGGACATATTGGGGGACTTCGCGAGGTTCCTTGGGTAATGGAACTTGCGGACGTGGAAGAGACGGTTGCCGGGAGTCTTGCCAGTTTCGGTACCGGGCGGCGGGGGAGGAGTCGTCGCCGGCGCCGTCGTCGAATTGGATGGGGTCGATTTCATCGTACATGTCATCCAACTCGGAATCTTCCGGCTCAAGATACTCCGCCTCGAGAGATCGTAGTTCCAAGGAAATCCGGTAGGGTGGCGGGATTAATGAGGCTTTACCAGCTGGTGGGTCAACTCGGAGGTGTTGAATACCACATAGTGAGAGCCACCGACACGCTTGTCGGTCAAGCCAGTAATGGGAGGAAGCAACCCAGGCGCGATCTTCTTTCCGTTTGGCGCTGTTTGGGGGGACTGGATTGAGGATTCTGGGAACGAGATAGGTAATCAGTGATGACGTGAGAAAAAGGGTCGTGAAGAGGATGAGGTAGCGAAACCGGTATAAACGTTTTAGAATAATCATTGTGAAGACATTGATGTGTTAATATATCCAATATCGTCAATCAGGCAGAAAAAATCAACTCAAAAGAAAATGAATAGAAGGAAACAAAAAGGATTAAAGAAACGGAAATCAAGGTTTAATACGTCACAGCTCAGATCCCCGGACACCACTTAATTCCCGATTAATCCCATTAAAACCCATCTACTTCCTTCCTTCCCAAATTCCTAAAACGCATCCATCCTGCCTGATCCCAGCCCAAACCAGCGAAAGCGAAAGCAGTTGCCTTGCTTTGGCGACTGTATTCTGGGAATGAAGGAGACGGAAACGGACGTGAGATACTGGTGAAGAAGAGGGAAGTTTCTTTGTATTTTTTGGTGGTTTGGATGGGCGGAGTTCGGGGCGTAGGAGGGTTTTTCGGGGTTATGATGACAAAGGGTCTTGGGGGAATTAGCGGAGGCGAGTTTGGTTATTGCCCCGCCCGGGATCCTGGAGGAAGTGTTTTGTTGTATAAACGGGCGGGTGAATTTGGAAGTTGCTGGGCTTGTGATGGGTTATGACGATTTGCGATCACGGTGGTAATGCACTGGCCAGTTGAGAAATGGGGGCCTGACACAACGTGGGATGAAACAGCCCCTCGCGATTGTTTTTGGTGGGATTCTGGGTGGTTTGGAGGGCGTTGACAAATCTGACATGTACATACATACATCCATCACATGGAATATGAATATTCACAGCCATAGTAATCCAACATCCATAAGCCTCCACCACGGGAATAAATCGCCGCCTAACTGGCCCATCAAAACCGCAATAACCTCACCGCTCAATTATACATCCATACAACCTACGTAGCACATTCGCCCTAACCAGTCCCACCCAAACAAGCCTAATCTGCAACCTCGCTCGGCCCAGCGTCACCCACCATACTACCAATCAAGCCCAATCAATCCCCAAAATATCACTTCCGCTGCCAAAATCATCACACTCTGCTCATCCGACCTTCCGCTGCCGTTATAGCCGCCGGCAGTTTTGCGATGTCGCAGGGACAAACCCGAGTGGGGTTCGGGTTATTTTCGGGACTACCAATGCGTAACCCTACTGATGACATCATTGTCTCAGGGGTTGGAAAGATTGGCTTGAACTGAGCTTGTGAAGACTTTGGCGAATTGTTCAGGATTGAAAGCTTGAGAAAAGGATATCGTCATTCATAAGTATTAAAAACTAAAGGCTCAGTGACTATGTCACCCTAATGAGCCATATTATTCCCCACCTGTCTATACAACGCCCGTAGATCGAAATCCTGGAGACTCCCCTCTGGAATCTCCCCGATGACTCTGGCTGGTGACCCCGCTACGATACTGAAGCTTGAAATCACCATCTGTGGGGGCACTACCGTGCCGTCTAGAATCTTAACGTAGTCTTTGACAATCGCCAGTGACCCGATGACAACACCACTGCCAATATGCACATGATTCCCTACAACAGCAGCCTCAATAAAGCTGCCGGCTCCGACGAAGACGTGGTCGCCTAGTCTGAGGGGGACGTAACTGAAGATTCTGTCTGCGAGTTAGTATACCGCTATCCCTCTCATGTTACCATGAACTTACCCCTTGTTATACCGTCCCGGCGGCCGTAGAATCGCCCCCCTACTCAAGAAACAATACCGTCCAATTGCAATCGCCGTATTATTCACTCCCGGACCAACCGGCGTACCCGGCGGAAATCTAGCCAAGTCCCCTCTGATCATAACCTCAGGCTGAATGACCGTCTTACCACCCAGCATAATATTCTGAGTGCCGACCAGCGTGGCCTTCCGGGCGACCTTGTTACCGGTGTCCTAGTCCTGTTAACTTGGCTATGTCTTGGAGATGATGGAAGTAACTTACAGTCTCAATGTATTCTCCTTTCACCGGGCGTCGTGACATTTTGATGGTGCTTGGGAATGTGGAGAGGTGACGGATGAGAGAGGTTTGAACCCCGCTATTGTCATTAGCCTTGTATAGACATAAAAGTGGGGTTATGCATTAAAGTGAGGTTACACGGTAGAAGGGACTAGCGTGGGCGCGACGACGGATGATCTGTAATGGGCTTTGAAGGCATCGAGAATTGTGCGACTGAATTTATGAGGCTATTTGGATGGAAAAGGGGCGTGGAGGATTGCGTGGTATGTGTGTACTTTGGTGAAGATGTCGGGGCGCTTCGATGAGGGATCTCGCTTAGGCACCCATCGGCTTACTGCATTGTTGGGTCTTAATTCTGGGTGCATTTGGAGATCAGCTTGGGCATCATTTTGGGGGATCTTTTGAAGCCGAGAGATATTGTTTCGTGTTCTGCAGTAGAGCGTGGATCTTGAGAGATAAGAATTAGGAGCAGTGTAGAAAGATATTCCGATGACGTCCTCCGCTGTCTCGTAGGTATCATGACCTAGGATCTTACTCAAAAGACTTACGGCATGGATCTACTAAGATATCTGTAAATGTTATCATAGATACGTCAGCGGGACACACTCGACTCCGTCATCAACATCCACCGTGGCGAATTTGAACTTTTCGTTGATCATACATGAAAAGGATCAATGCTTTCGTTTTGCGAATAAGATATGGCGCCATGAAAGCCCACTAACCAGTTTTCAAAAGGTTCATGTGCATACATATGTCAAAGCATCAAAAGCAGCACACAAAGTGTCTAAAATTAAATTGTATTGTGTAGACAAAGTCTCTAGTGACTTTCAAGTCATTGTATAATGGCATAAGTTCCGAGGCTACCGGATAGCCACGCTGTCAGGCGTGGCTGAGCTCCCAGAGGACGTCAAGCAAAGACATCTCAACGTCAAGTAATATAAAGAAGATCCCATAATCATAGCCCCATCCTTTGTGTTGGCAGCAAGATATGATGGACATTGAGAGAATTTGTAGACGTCACGGCGTATGGACTGCAGGCCCAAGTTCACACTCATCAACGACAAGATGTCTCTGCTAGTCGTCCTCCACTAGCTCAACCTCGCCTGCCAATGTGGCTACCCTTCACCCCCGACCCATGACACTACCCAATCCCATACCCACTACCGGGGTCTGGCCCCGCGCGGCGGGGGATCGCCAGATACACTTGGCCCGCTCCTTTCCATGGCATGACAGAAATCAAACTTGATAACAGACCTCCTATTCCGACATATCTTGCCACGCAACACAAATATCAGGTCGAGTAAAGTTCCATCATGGGGAAGGTACGTGTCAAGTGTATCTGGGGGTCCCCCACCATTCGATGCCAGAGCCCGGCGGCGGAAAAGTCGCTAGTTTTGGTGTTAATGTTGCGAGGTGCAACACACCGTGACTCAATAGATCGACGACGAACATCTTTGTTCCGTGCCATCTAGTCAGATGTGCTTGAGCACAAGTGACCTGAGAGTCAGTTCTCGGGACATAATCGAATTCTAAAATTAATGTATTAGCTTGTGCCTAACCAAGATGGAAGCATGGCAAGAGGGGAAACTGTTGACTTACATCTTCGAAAATGAGCCGGCAGTCTATGTAGATGTTATCTATATAGACTGGGATGGCTTATAGTCTACAAGAGACAATAAGGCCATCGCTTCGGGCCCAGAGGGGCCAGCCACAAACGAATTGTGGGGTTTAGTTTAGTTTGTGTTGTGTATGTTTGGGTTGAGTTGAAACTGAAGAAAGAAGAAACAAAGAATAGAAAACTTGGAATGACTCGCAATTTATTTCTATAGTCGGGCTTGGGCTAAGCGCCCGATGATCCTTCTGGGTTGAGCGCTTACTTGTTTATGCATGTGTGTGCATATGTGGACACAGATTGGTCAGTCTCTTGATAAATCGAAATATGTCAGTAGTCTGATTTACATGTATGATGATTCAAATAGGCGGAAATGTTACAATTCTACGCTGTTTTGTCGACCTGTTGATGCAACCGAGTTTTGCTTGAGGCAATTATTGGGGACGGAGCTGTACGCCTTGCACACAAGATGCGGCGCTTAGTTATCTTTGCGGTCTTGAAACTCACCGGTGGCGTTAAAAGTGCACATTATATAGCCTATGAAGTATTCAAGCCCCCAGACACAGTCTATGTGAACTACACTTGAGTGGACGCACCATGTGTTCACCAGCATGCCACCATAGTGGATACCGAACTCCCGGTGATAACACATCTCAACGCTCCTCTAACAACGCCAATACATCGCAGAGGCATTCCACTCAGGACATAACAGCCGTAGCTGCGGCCTCATGGTGGATTCACGAGGGAGTGATGGAAACGTGGTTGAGGCGGGAGGATCCAGAGCTTCTGCTGGACGATACGGCGGACACTCTTTGGTTTATTGAGGGTCTTGCGTAGATCGTTTCGGTTGATATAGCTCTAGTTTAAGATAATGGTGTTCTGGCGTCACTAGGCCCAACACCTTGGTCACCATGTTGATAGCTAGTTTAAACTCAGTCTCCTAAAACCTCGTCTCACAAGGTTACATGAACATAGTCTCATCCTAAGGTGATACAAAAATCATCATCCACCGTAACTACCCCAAACGCAGTCTGCCTTAAAGCCAACACCACGTCCGTCACATAGTAATCCCAAGATATTCGTCACTTTATACAACAAACAAAATAAACACAACACCATCAATTTTCAAAACTTACTATCTCCATCTACACCTGTCTACCCAACCACTCCTCATGCAACTTCTTCTGCTTCTCCCATTCCTTCGCCAACTTCTTCTTCTTGCCCTTTCCGACTTCCTGGCCCTCCTTATCCTTAGTCGGCAACCCATCAGCATCCCACTCCGTATACTCCTCCGTCTTGAACATTTCCAAGTGACTAATCTTACTCTTCTCCTCTAATAATCTCGCCTTCTCCTTAGCCTCCGCTTCTCTCTTCGCCTTGGCAGCCGCCTTTGCGGCCGCAAGTGACTCCTTCTCTGCCCGCGCAGTAGCGAGGGTCTTGTCGACGGGGCGTACGAGGGATTTCAAAGGGGCGTCACGGTCTTCAAGGTAGATTCCAAGGTCCCAGAGGTGTGTGTCTCTAAGCTGGTCGCAGAGGGCGAGGAGGTCCTTAGCGGCGGCCTTCTCGGTCGCGAGCTTCTTTACGTCGCTCTTGAACTGAGTAAGGGCACCAGCGTACTTCTCTTGGGCAGCAGTAGCCTCAGGGGCCTTAACAGCCTCAACAAGACCGTTAATAGCCTCGTAGTCAAGAGTCCCAGAACGAGCAGCGAGACGCACAGAGTCACGCAGTTCGGCGGCGGGATACACAAAGTTGCGAGCTTCCTCGGGGATATCAATACCCGACCAGCCAATCCGCTTAGTATCCGAAAGATCACTCTCGGAGTCAAGACCAAAGATGGTAACTATCCGGGTAACCCAACGGGCAATCAACTGGGTAGTCTCACCAGAAACATACTTGGCAGTGTTGAACTCAGAAATAAGATCCGAAATAACACGCATAGCCGCCGGTGTGTTGAACGAGTCACACAGGGCAGCGTGCAAGTCCTTCTCGGCCTTCTCCAACGCCACCTTAACAGCAGCGTCAGTCTCGGGGCTACCAGCAGTCTTGAAAGCTGCCTCGGTAGCCTCAGGGTTTCTCTCGGTGTCGAGAGCTCTAAGGAAGAAACTGTTCACTCTGTCCTCCCAAGAGACGGTGCTCTTCATGAGTTCATCGGTAATCTCAATGCCATCTTGCCAAGTACCCATGAGGAAGCAAACACGCAGAGACCGCGAAGTCCACTCCTCCTTCTCGAGAGCTTCCCGGATGGTAGTGAAGTTCTTCAAACTCTTGCTCATCTTCATACCCTGAATACTCAAGTGACCAGTGTGCAGGAAGTAGTTGGTCCACTGAGTGTTAGGGTGCTCCTTAGTCCAGTAAGCGGTAGACTGCGCCAACTCATTGTCATGATGAGGGAAACGCAAGTCAACACCACCAGAATGGAAATCCATAGCCTCTCCAAGAATCTCCGACGCCATGACCGAGCACTCAATGTGCCAGCCAGGACGACCGGGACCCCATGGCGAAGGCCACGAGGGCTCACCCGCCTTACTAGCCTTCCACAGCGCAAAGTCGCACTCATTCCGCTTCGTGGTAGTCTTGCTTGACAGAGCACCTTCACCATCAGCCAACAGAGACTTGTCATTTCTGTTCCACGGCTCCAAGCAGGCATAGTGGTGACCGTCCTTCTCGTAGGCCTCGATGTCGAAGTAGACGGAACCATCGGGGGTGGCATAGCCGTAGCCGTTTTTAACGATCCGCTCGGTGAATTTGACGATGTGAGGAACGTATTCAGTGACACGGGTAAGAACGTCAGGGTACAAAACGTTCAAAGAAGCAAGATCCTCAAAGAACCGGGTCTCATACTTTTGCGTCAGCTTAGTGAAGATGCTATGGTCATTGGCGTCGATTTCCGCGCCGTAGAGAGAATCCAAGTAGGGCAACAAGACGTTATCAGCCTTGTCGTAGAATGTAGCAACATCAGTGTCCTCCGAAACAGTTCTCAAAGCCTCCGCGGCGGTAGCCACAGTCTTGATGTGCATCTTAATCTTCGCCTCCTTATCGCTAGGCGCCTCGGTATCCGACTCAAGCGCCTTTCCATCCAGGACTCTCTTATACGCGACGGCGACATCGGCATCGTAGGACTCGGGGGTGGTAGTGGCGGGGAGAAGGGGGAGGTTCTTTTGGATGTATTTTTCAAAGGCGGTCTGGGTGGTAGCCTTGACTTCGGAGTTGATTGTAGTGTGCTTTGATTTGAGACTGTTGAGGAGGTGTTGCTGGCGACCACGGAGGATAATTTTCTAATACAGACATGTTAGTCTTCGTGCATGGGTAGTGGAAACTGGGGACCTACGTCATCGACGTCCGTGATGTTCATGACGAACTGCACGTTAAAGTTGAAGTAATCCTTCATAATGCGCCGGATAATGTCAGTTGAGACATAGTTGCGCGCATGTCCCACTACAACAAGTCAGCAAGTCATCCCTCATCCATCGCAAAACAACCTACAATGAGCATCATCATAAACCGTAGGACCACAAGTATACCAACTAACAGCCTTTCCCTCACGATCAATCGGGATAAAATCCTCCTTCTTTCTCGTCAAACTATTCAAAACCTTCAACTCCGGCAACTTCACACCCTCCAAAGCCTCCGGCTTCAACCACGGCGGCTGCTGTCTCCCCGAGGAAGCCATCCTTCCAAAGATACTCGTAACAGGCGTTCTAACTCTTCCAAATAAAGTACCAGCCACAGAAACCCGCGGCGAAATCAATCCTAGTGAAACACTGCTCAAATACCCTGTGGAAACACGGGGCCGGAATTTTGCGGAGCGGAGGAGATACGGGTGAAGGCGCATACGGAGGCCCGGGGTGAAGGGATTCCTGGGGCGGGATTTGCTGAGTCACTGGTTGGTGTGAAAATCGATCAACTTGGAGCTTCGGCGGAGCGTTCTGCTGATGGTTCTTTGAGTTGGCACCGGGAACGTAGCGGTCAAAGAAACAACAATGGGATATTCACGTACTGGAAAATCTAATCTTTCCTGAATTTAATTCCTTTATCTCGTCATTTCCTATTGTTCGTGGTCGTCACTGACGTGCGCGGGGCATTTTTATCCACATTGAGAAGTTGCGCTCGATGACCATTGGGGTTAGGGTACATATATGATGAAGCATGTGATTTACATAAATGAGAAGTTCATGGAGAGAATTATTGATGTCTTAAGAATAGTTACCAAAGCAGGAAAATTTTGAAGATACTGGAGGCATAGCAAGTTCATCGTTTCAACTTGGCGATAAGTCCTAAGCTTTCGTTGACCCAAAATAGCATTAAAGAGCCTTAAACTCATATAGAACACCCTCGAACTAGCTAGAGATATGCGCTTGTACAGCACTTGTACATAGGAACCAATCAGTGCCCCGCAATCTTGCACTCCACCCTAAAAGGCAATCTAGCTTGTCCATAACCAAGACAATCGAAGCGATCTAAATAAATATCCAGCCCATCCACGATTACTATATAAAGACCTCCATAATCGACCTCGGGTCTTCATTACCCTCCTAATTTCCGATCTTTAATATACCCACACACACCCCTCAAAATGTCCACCGCCCTAATCGACCTCGATACCGACGCCATGGAGCCTACCCTCCAGTCCATCCTCGACCAGCGCAGTCTCCGCTGGATCTTCGTCGGCGGCAAAGGTGGCGTCGGCAAGACCACCACCAGCTGCTCTCTCGCCATCCAGCTCGCCAAAGTGCGCCGTTCCGTCCTCCTCATCTCCACCGACCCCGCCCATAACCTCTCCGACGCCTTCAACCAAAAGTTCGGCAAGGAGGCCCGTCTTATCAACGGCTTTGAGAACCTCTCTGCTATGGAAATTGACCCCAATGGGAGCATGCAGGAGTTGTTGGCTGGTCAGGGTGAGGAGGCTGATGCGGGTGGCATGGGGAGTATGGTGCAGGATCTTGCCTATGCCGTGAGTATGACGTACTCCCAATACCTTTCCAAAACTAACACCGCCTAGATCCCCGGTATCGACGAAGCCATGTCCTTCGCCGAGGTCCTCAAACAAGTGAAATCCCTCTCCTACGAAACCATTGTCTTCGACACCGCCCCCACCGGCCACACCCTCCGCTTCCTTCAATTCCCCAGCGTCCTCGAAAAGGCCCTTGCTAAGGTCTCCCAACTATCCTCTCAATACGGACCCCTCCTCAACGGAGTCCTCGGCGCCGGCGGCCAGCTTCCCAACGGCCAATCCCTCTCAGATATGACGGAGAAGCTCGAGACCCTCCGTGCGACCATCTCAGAAGTGAACAGCCAGTTCAAAGATGAGAATCTGACGACGTTTGTCTGTGTTTGTATTGCCGAGTTCTTGTCGCTTTATGAAACGGAGCGGATGATTCAGGAACTTACCAGTTACAATATCGATTCGCATTGTATTGTGGTTAATCAGTTGTTGTTCCCCAAGAAGGGGAGTGACTGTGACCAGTGCACTGCGCGGAGACGGATGCAGAAGAAGTATCTGAGTGAGATTAAAGAGTTGTATGAGGATTTCAACGTAGTGAAGATGCCATTATTGGTGGAGGAGGTTCGTGGAAAGGAGAGATTAGAGAAGTTTAGTGATATGTTGATCCACCCTTTCGTTCCCCCTGAGGAGGACTAAATGGGTATAGACATGGAATACACGAATTTGTTGAGCATTCAAAGATATGTACATCGGGATACAGTAACCAAATGAACATGCACAAATATGATAAAGTCAAAATGAGGGACAAAAACAATGCTTTCAATCTATGACCAATCCCAAGATCCCAAAACTCCTTAAATAACGAAAAGTAAACTCCAAACCCAAAACCCAAAAGCCCAAAAAATCAAATCCAGATGAATCAAATCAACGCCAGAAGACAAACACCAAACGACAATCATCATACATGGAGACCCCAAGCCAAAAGGCTATGTGCAAGATCTCGGAACCCAAGACCGAAAACTCAAAACGAACACTATCTCCGGCCTAGAAAATAGTTAGCACCAAAGCTAGTAACTTGATATTCTCTTAGAAAGACTGACCATTCATGTTGTTGGCGTTGTTCATGCCATTCATCATGCCGGAGTTCATGTTGTTGTTGCCGTAGTTGTTCCGGTGCCCGTTGTTCCAGTTGCCATTGTTGTTGTTGAACCGCTGGCCGTTGTTGTTGTTGTTAAAGCCGCCGCGGTTGTTGTTCCAGTTTTGGCCTCTGTTGTTGTTACCAAGATTGGGCATGGCGCCATTAAAGGGCATACCGGGCATACCACCCATCCCCATACCAGGCATCATAGGCATACCCATACCCATCATACCCATCATATTAGGGGCCATAGGCATACCGTTAGGCATCATGAATGGGGGCATCATAGGCATACCCATAGGGAACATGTTACCCATGTTGCCCATGTTTGCCATGTTGTTCATGGCCTGGCGCTGCTGTTGCATCTGCATGGCTCTAGGAGCCTTAGGGATACGGGGGTTCTCAGAGACATCATCATCTACCGAACGCTTGCGCTTGTTTGAACCTTCGGTAGCAGCGGCGTCATCAACTTCGGTTGAGGTCTGGTTCTCTTCAGGAGCCTTTTCAGTGTCGTTAGAATCCTCCGTAGTATCCTGAGCCTTGGCATCTGTCTCATTAGACTGGGCCTCGGGTGACTTGCCACCATTAGAATCCTCAGTAACGGTGGTGTTGGCAGTAGCAGACGCATCGTCAGACACAGGAGCAGAAACAGCATCACTTTTAGGAGACTCGGGGGCAGCTGATGGCTCACGGGCCTTCATCTCCAAGTACTCCTTGATTTTAGTAGCAGCTTCTACGTCAGGGGTCAAATCATCAATCAGAACATTGTCCGTGTTGCAAGCGGGGCAGACGAAGTCGCTGAACATCAGCGCGTTAGTGATGCAATCATTGCAAAACGTCTTCCCACAGCAAGGAGTCTTGGTAGGTTCAATAAACAACTTCTTATCTATAGAACACTCAAGGCCACGCTCCTGAAGATCCTTGTTACCTGACGTCTCGAGTTTCGAAGCTTCAGCCGAGGTCTTGGCCTTGGCCTGGTAACGCTCCCAAGAAGCCTTGTCAGGTCTAGCGATGACATAGTCACCATCAGCGTTGACCATGACACCAGCAGGCCGCTTGCCTTCCTCATCCTCTCCAGCTTTAGCAAGAGCAATGGATTTGTCAACAGTGGTGAGGAACGACCGTGGAATACCAGTGGTACGCTTGACACGAGGACGGTTATCAAACTCTGGGTCATCATTGGTAGGGCACTGCTGAATCCAGTGACCCTTCTCGCTGCAACGGTAGCAAACGTAACCGTTGGGGGGCTCGTGGTCAGGAACATTGACAGCACGCTTGCCGAGTGGCTTAACATACACCGGTTGTTGGCTGTTAAAAGGTTAGAATATTATATTGTCGTAAACCAACTAAGGAGCAACTTACTGTGCCATCTCTTCCTTCTGAACGGACCATTGAGCCGACTGGGCAGCAAACATAGCCTTCATCTTTTCTTCTTCCGTCATGTCCTCGCTAATCTCCATAACAGGAGGGGCAACGCTAGATGCGGGCTTTCCGGAAGCACCAGGCTTCTGGCCGTCCTTCCGGAAGCGAGCATTAACGGGCATCTTGCCAGAGATGTAGCGAGCGGCGCGGCCGGCTCCGGGGCGCATGGGAGGAAGACGTCTAGCCACTACAGTGGTCGATCTAGGGATGATAGTTGTATCATCATCATATTCTAAAGACTAGTCAGCTTATGCTGGGCATGTATTATTTGATTGACATGGGGGACTCACCTTCAGAGCCATCGTCAGTGTAGATAGCAAGGTCAAAATCGGTGCCATCACCAAGGCCACTCTTGGTAATAATCTCACGCTTCAGCTCGAACACGCTGATACCAGTACCATCGAATTCAACACGGGTGGGCTCCTTCTGCGACTTGAATTTGAAGAACACAGACGAAGACATCGTGAATCAGTTTGGTAAGTGTATAGAGACAAATAAAATGGAAATATAGAGCACGTGATAACGTGATCAACAGGAATGTCGATAAGGAATCGCAATAGTAGTATGGCGATAAAGATGTCGATTGATATACAATGAACACCTCAACAAGGTCGCAGGGCAAGGAAACAGGGGATATGGGACTTCGTAACAACAGCAAACAGCGTCAGAGTGACTAGTGAGTCCAACAGAATGAAATGAATCTAATGATTGATGCTTTCTTTTTGACTTGTTTTCTTAGTCTTCTTTTCCAGTGAATACCTCCTATTGAGGAGATGTAGGTCAATGGACAGAAAGGACTGTAAATATAGATATAACACCAGTTTTCAGAATTGAACTTGAAGCTTGGTTGTCTAGGTAAAAAACCAGAGCAAGCCGAGTGATACGTAAAAAATCTAGCTGGAAGCTCAATTCACAAACAGGTCCCCCAAGAAAAAAAAAATCCTCCACGAAAAACAACGTGCTCAATTGGTGATAATAAATATTTAACGGCTAGATTTTGATGTAGCAATGAAGCTACTATCAAGGTTAGAACACACGGTTATCAGCGCAGTCGCGATGAAGGTGTCGCAAGGTTCTCAAAACGAATTGTGCAAATCGACAAGTAAATGTCAGAACGGTCGCGTGCGGGAAACAAGGGAAACGAAAAGAAAAAAAAGAAAATGGCCAAATGAAAAAAAAGAATCGGAGAATGCGTTAGAATTATAGCGCAAATGAAAAATCGATGGAATTCCGGTTGCTTTTAATGACGAATGGTGTCGTGGTAAACGGCTGTTGATGGAAAATAAAGAGGGAGGAAAGAAATGAAAGCAAGCGAAAAAGCGTGAAGGAGCAATTAATGACTGAGCCTAGCCAGCCAGGCAAGAGGGGTTCATGTTTCGTAAGCAACGCGTACAGTTTAACATTTTCGGGTGGGTTTCATCATGTGACTTTGCACGTGATGTGGGTTATATGGGATGTTCGTAACCCTACTGTTCTCCAACATAGTGTATCACAAAAGTAATCACGAGGTATAACATTTGTCACAGACTTACGAAAACATGCATCAAATTGGCATGTATGATCTGAATACGGTTCCAACTATAGTGAAAAACCGATACCATCGGCCCACCTGATGGTAACAAAAAGTTCCTCTATTCTCCGTAACAAGTCTAGGTTGCTATCGGCCCCACCTTCCTGAAGCCCCCATCACGAGCCTTGGAATGGTATTGTAAATGGAGCTAGAGCACTATAATTTAGGGCGTGGAATGGGCAAAACACAGCCAACGGGCTTACACTGTTGAATGTTATTTGCCGGTTTGCCTATTCGCCGGGTTGACGGTTAGACTTAACCGGAAACAGAAGGTGAACAAAGCAAGCAACAGTAGTTTTGTGTCGACGCACCTGCCATGCCCATGCATGATGGAGCCCCGCAGATGTAAAGAGCGAACGGTGTCGTCAGAGGTCTTTCGGGATTCATCAAGGTATTGAATTCTGGAGCCAAACCCACATTGATTCGCGAACGGGACTCTCTTTTGTAGGGCACAGAATAGTAAACGATACTCCCAGGGCTGATGCTTGCGGTTTGGAGCGGCAACAAAGGACCCTCCTAAAAGAGAAAGTTATCACGCCAAACCAACAGAACGTGGTTGATATGCGCAAATAGCAGATACAGCACATACCGTCACTATGCCCCGCACCTTCCTTCTATCCCAGGTCCCGCGAGTACAAGGCCCAGGCTACGCCCGCACAGCCAAGTATATATCAAGCAATCCGCGCTTCTTTACATCTCTGTCACATTCTTCATCTTCTGTATTATCCCGTCTTTCACAACCTTATCGTACATTATCCGTTGCCCCGTCTATCGCACCGGCATCGATTTCCTCAACACGCACTTATCTAACCGACGTTATTCGCCAACACCAAGCTCGCAAAGTCAACATGGCTCCCCAGCTGGATACCTTTTTCAAGCAGGTCGACGACTCGGCTGACCACTTCATTGAGCGTCTCCGCAAGGCGGTTGCCATCCCATCTATCTCTGCCGAGGCGGCCCGTCGTCCGGATGTCGTCCGCATGGGTCATTGGCTCGCTGACGAGCTTAAGGCTCTCGGCGCCACCGTTGAGCTCCGTGAGCTTGGCCCCCAGCCCGGCCACGAGGAGCTGACTTTGCCTCCTTGTGTTCTGGGCCGTTACGGTAACGATAAGAACAAGCGCACTATTCTTGTCTACGGTCACTACGACGTGCAGCCTGCGGAGAAGAGCGACGGTTGGGCTACCGAGCCTTTTGAGCTTACTGTTGATGACAAGGGCCGGATGTTTGGCCGTGGTGCCACGGATGACAAGGGTCCCGTTCTGGGTTGGTTGAACGCCATTGATGCGCACCAGAAGGCGGGAGTTGACTTCCCAGTTAACCTGCTGATGTGCTTTGAGGGTATGGAGGAGTACGGTTCGGAGGGTCTTGATGACCTGATTATCGCGGAGGCCGACAAGTGGTTCAAGGATGCTGATGCTGTCTGCATTTCCGATAACTACTGGTTGGGTACCGAGAAGCCTTGCCTGACCTATGGTCTTCGTGGGTGCAACTACTACTCGATTGAGATCTCTGGTCCTGGTGCTGATCTTCACAGTGGTGTGTTTGGCGGTACCGCGCAAGAGCCTATGACGGACCTGGTCAAGATCATGGGTCAGCTGGTTGACGTTGACGGCAAGATTCAGATTCCCGGTATTATGGAGCAGGTTGCGCCTGTTACTGCGGACGAGGAGGCCCTCTATGACAACATTGCCTTTACCATGGATAACATCTATGAGTCTCTCGGTAGCAAGACCACTATTCACGACACCAAGAAGCCTACGCTGATGGCTCGCTGGAGATACCCCTCGCTTTCTCTCCACGGTATCGAGGGTGCTTTCTCTGCGCCCGGTGCCAAGACTGTCATTCCAGCCAAGGTTACTGGAAAGTTCTCTATCCGTTCGGTTCCCAACATGGAGATTGAAAAGACCAACGAGCTGGTGTCCAAATACATTGAGGAGCGGTTCGCGGCTCTTGGTTCCAAGAACACTCTGAAGGCTGGGCCTATGCACTGTGGTAACTGGTGGGTTGCGTCGCCTAAGCACTGGAACTTTTCTGCTGCGGCGAAGGCCGTTGAGCGTGTTTGGGGTGTGCAGCCGGATTTCACCCGTGAGGGTGGCAGGTATGTTTGTGTTGGACGATGTTGTGATTCGTGATGATGATGGTATGCTAACTGGTGCTTTTTTGTGGTGTAGTATCCCCGTTACTCTGACGTTTGAGCAAGCTACTGGAAAGAATGTGCTGCTTCTTCCTATGGGTAGCTCGACTGACGGTGCGCACTCGATTAACGAGAAGCTCGACAAGCGCAACTACATTGAGGGTATTAAGCTGTTGGGTTCGTATCTGCACTATGTTGCCGAGGAGCCTCAGAACTAAGTTTTGGAGTGTAAGATTGTTTGAATGTTTTTTTTTTTATTCAGATAGAATTATGAATCAATGGAATTGTATCTGGTATCTGTTGTTAAACCCTGGCCTGGTATGTGTTCTATGCGAACCATGTGGGTTAATCCTTTGGAAAAAAAATGCGCCAAAGGATTACAAAAATAAGCCAAGAAGTTGGAAATGTATAAGTGAGTAAATGGAAGAAAGTAAGGCAGCTTCTAGCGTGATAAAGCAAGACATTCATGTCTGAGCTGATTCAATGACAAAAGAAAAGAACAAAGGAAATGCGTAACTCATAAGATCATAACCCATAATCAAGATAAATCCCCAAGCTCAACCTCATAGAGCTGTCTCTCTCTCCTCGTCATAGACATCTCAATACAGTAATTCCCGACCTTGTATTTAACCTCGTCCCGTTCAACATCTAGATATCTCCAACCAAGATATGCTGAGCAATGTTTACAAGTGACTTCTGCAAAGGTATGTTTCCCATCTTGAAGTAAGCGAGGATAAGGTTCTCCTTGGTCAACATTGATCAATGCTGGTTCACCACGGGGAGGCTTAACAAAGAAACATGGTCCATGACGACCACGGAATGACCTTGACACAAGCAAGTCAACGGTAGCGATGGGCGCGCAACACCCGGCACAAGCGAGCGTTGGAGGAGCTTGAAAGTAGGCGTGGTGAGTGGGCCGGAGAATTGGGTTGTCGGGGTGGATTGAGCGGGGGAAGGAAGATGGGGGTTCCGTGGTTGTTACTGAGAGAAGACAATTCGGGGAGTTGGCGGGGAGTGAAGATAGGTGAAGAGCGCTGGTGGGGGGAACTGGATATGGGGTTTTCAGTTCTGGTGGTGGTGAGGAGGCTGTTGAGGGGGATGGAGCGGAGGACCGTTTGGAACGGAAGAGGCGGCGGCGGAAGGTCATTTTGGGGTTTGGGGGGTTGAATGAATTGGTGAGGAGGAGGTTTTATCGTATCGTGATGTGTAGATCGGTGTATCTTCGGAAGGTAGTGAATGTGGCTGGACAATTGAGTAGGTATGACAACAAACGAGATATGAATATGAACAACCAAGAAACAAAAACGGCAACCCAGACAACCATAAAAGTGGCATACTTCCATATATAAAACAATCCCCTCCTCCCCACAAACACCGGCTCAAAAAAACCCATGCACCACTGTAACTAGCTGGCGCGATTCACAAACCCACTTGACTTCATCCGCCGGGGCATGTTTGGCCGGCTTGGCTCATCATACAGACATTGCGAGACGGGCAGGGGTGGCTATGACGATCAGTGGCGAGGATGGGTCTTGGATTGTAGGAAGGAAGAAGGGAAAATGAATTCCGGGGCGGCATATGACGAGGGTGGATAAATTGAGGCGGTCTTTTGGAATTGTAGTGGGTTAGGGGAGGTTGGTGCTCGTGATGGAGGAATAGAGCTTGACGAGAGAGGTTTAATGGGGAGGTCATGACGTATGTAGGTACATATGTACGCGTTTCGAGAGGTTTTTGTTTCGTAGATCTGACGAATCATTACGGCTGCCTATCGAGAGTTACTTCCCTATTGAAAGTGTCTAAAGAAAAGACCCTCCTTACTAAATACTAAGTCAGGGGCTTAGTCAAACTAACCTCCGTCCCGATAAATCCGGCGTCATCCACAACGGATCTAACTAATCATGATTGTCATCCCTAGCTCATAAATGGCATGCATTTGGGAAAATATCGGGTTATCCCGTATATCCAGATGATATATCTCCGTCAATTGACCGTAGTACCGACCGATTCCCAGACATCAACCACGATTTCTTTCTACTGTATATATAACCAAACAAGTAAGACCCGTTCTCCTTCTTCTTTCTGAATATCCCCGGTTTTTCTCGTCGCACGAAACCCTCAGTGGATGAACATGGAAGATGGCGGTTATGTACATACGCATGTGCTTAATAGCGTTCTGTATTAAGCTTTTCAGCAATGGGTGGTTTGTTAGACGAACCGGTTTGAGGCCCCTTGATTGGTTAGTGAGGCCATATCTATAGAACGGACGGCCTCATGAGAAGAAGAAACTGGTTGAGTGGGGGGATTACTTAATTAAGCCGTCTGTCACTTAACAGATTAAATGACTAAATTCTCCAACTCTTAGTAACCCCGACGGTCGGTAATCCATCTCCATCTGTCGCCATCCGTTTTACTTGTAACACTTCAAACCACCTAAAATCACATGACCTGAATTCCAGCGTCTTCTAGCATCAAACTCTAGGTATCTACATCCCCTGTAACTAGACCGCTTTTTCCCTGCCTAGAAGTCAATCTAGCCAGTAGCTTGTCTTCATGGTGCAATGGGCTCATTGATTGGATTGGGTAAGTGCAGGTAAAAGGGGTGGTACAGAAGGAAGGGATTTTTTTAAAGCCCGATAAAGATAAAGAGCGGTTGGGTTGAAAGAAGATGATTCTTATCGGTTGTATTGACGAACTACATCTTAAAGACTTGACAATTTCATTTTGAAAATTATAACATTACCCTCCAGTTTTGAAACCAACGTACTCGAATTTAACAAACTATCTACACTATCTATAACAGCGTCTTTTTCGCTCTTCTCTCCTACTATATCACTTATCAAAGTGCCAAAGAGGCCACCCTTCCAATCTCCCAGAATCTCTCTCGCCACGCTGGCCAGCTATAAACATGTCGCATTTCAATAATTCCAATATGCTCAGTAATAATCACCGTAGCAGCTCACCCGCCTCCGTGCTCGCGAGCTGCTACATTTCCGATTGCACCGGCCAAGTCTCCGGGCTCCACTACTCCACTACCCCGTCTTCCGGTAAGTTTCCTCCGTGTCGGTACGTCCATCCATCCGTCTCCACAAAACACTAACCCCCCGTAAAAAAAAAAGGAGCCGAGTGGTATTCCTGAGGTTCCCACTACAGGTATCCCCTCCCCCCCATCAAGTCCCCCTCTCGCCCAGCTCCTACCAAGCGGATCCATCGCCGTATTCCCGAAGCCCAGCCGCTCGGGAAATGCCCATGGACTCGCCGGGCGCGGGGGGGCAGCACGCCGAATCAGGGAAGAATGTGAGAGACTCTTCTGCGAGGTCCTGGCCGGTACGTTCCTGGTTGAGAGGGACGATACCGTGTCTGACCCGGTCCTGACGCGTGTATGTGGTGAATCAATCGCCTATTGGAGTCCCAATGTCCAACAAATGGCCATATCCCCCGGCTACTCCGCCGCCTCCTTCGACTCGGGCTATTCCGCGGGAATGGTCGAGCCGTTGGACCGCTTGAGCTTGGCTATCGTGGGGTGGGCTGAAATATGGGATTTCCAAGATGGCGCGAGTTTTAGGGCTTTTGTGCATGAGGAGAAGGGCCGACGTACCTTGTTTGTTTTTTTCCATCGCTCGGTTTTCGATATGCGGTTGAAGTCGGCTTTGGTGGCTATGCTGGAACTTGCTGATGGGCCACTTGGTTGTGAGAGGGTTGTTGCGCTTGTTGAAAGGAGTATGGATGTTCAACCTATGCAGGCTTTCATGACGAGTTTACGATGGGTGGGCTTTGAGTTGACGACTTTGGAACCGTGGACTAGAGAGTTGGATAGTACGTCGAGTGTTTGGAATGCCATGTGTTTGGACATGTAGATTGTAAGACCTGGAATGGCGAGTTTACATTGTTGCACTTAAGAATTTAGTTGATTGAATCTGCATTGTTTTTATATTTATACAAAACCCTTTACAACTCTGCCTCAAACTGTCTAACAATCTGGCCCTTCTCTTGAAGGTAATCCTTGACCTGCTTAACAGTATACTCCCCTCTATGGAACATACCCGCACCCAACGCCGCATCAGTCTTAGTATTCTCAAAGACAT
The DNA here is from genome assembly GCA_002018275.1 of Huntiella bhutanensis. Lineage (NCBI taxonomy): Eukaryota > Fungi > Ascomycota > Sordariomycetes > Microascales > Ceratocystidaceae > Huntiella > Huntiella bhutanensis. The sequence continues at coordinate 137,799 of MJMS01000051.1, read as the reverse complement.
CCGCAAAATGCGCCGGGACACCCGCACCACTCGACGCAATCACCGGGATCCCAACTGCACCCTTCACCTGGTTAATCAACTCAAAGTCAAAGCCACTGTTCGTCCCATCCTTATCAATACAGTTAAGGAGAATCTCACCACAGCCCATAGCCTCAACTGCCTTGGTCAATTGTACCACGTCGGTATCGCGGGTTTCACGACCGCCCTTGATGGTACAGGCGTACCAGATGAAGGTTTCGCCGTTAGGTCCGGGAGTGGAGGTGGGGATTACAGCGTGTGTGGTATCTTGGGGTGATTTCACGTAGATGCGTTTAGGGTCTACAGAGACTACCACGGCTTGGTTACCGTAGGCTTGTGAGATTTGCTCGATGGCGGTGGTGCCCGAGAGTTTGGCACCCGCAGCCCAGTATGCCTCGGCGGCAATGACGGCGTCCGACCCGATGGAAACCTTGTCGGCACCAGACTGGAAGTACATGGTGGCAATATCCAAAGCCGAAACCTTGGAACCATCGGTATCGACGGTATCCCGAATACCACCACCAATGGTCAACGGAACAAAGACAGTCTTACTAGTCTGTCTCAGAATTTCCAACATAGGAACATCAGCAACCGGCAGGTCACGGAATGAAGTGATGTTAAGGAAAGTCACCTCATCAGCACCCTGCTGATAGTACTTTTGCGCCATCTCCACTGGCTTGCCCAGGTTCCGCACGGCGCCCTCTGAATCCTTATCGCGCACATCATACTGGTCACCCTTGGTAACAACCAGATCGCCCGCATCATTCGTCCGCACATCCAAGCACGCAATGACCCGTCTAGTCAAGCTATCTCTGAACAGAAGCGGTGAGAGACCCTCAGCAGACTGTGCCAAGCTCTTTGCGCCTTCGCCGGATAAGAAGGCTTTCAGACATCTAAGACCCGCAACACCAGACTTCTCGGGGTGGAACTGTGTCGCAAAGATGTTTCCCTTGGCAACAGCACCTACGAAGGTCTCCTCACCGTATGTACCAACCGCAACACTCCATCCTTCGACCTCCAACTGCCCCGGGACATACGGCGCCATAAACGAGTGGACATAGTAGTATTTACTCTCGGCGCGCAAATCATACATGGGGAGGCCACCGGTAGTCGCATCGTTCCAGCCAATATGGGGAACTGCCTTTCCAGCGGCAAAGCGTTGAAGAGACGACGGAACATAGCCGAGACCGGCGACACCGGGGGCCTCGGTGGAGGACTGGAAGAGGGCTTGTTGACCGACACAGATTCCCATAAAGGGTTTGCCGGAGTCGATGTGGGCGCGAATATAAGGGAGGAAACCGGCGTTGGAGAGTTGTGTCATGCAGTAGCCAAAGTGGCCGACGCCGGGGAGGATGAGTTTCTAGAGAGTCAGTTGGGGGTTAGATAGATATGGTGGATGGACTTACATCGGCTTTGACTACATCTTCGGGTGTTTTGACCCATTCAACTTCATATCCTACTGCTTCAATGGCATTCACCAAGCTGCGGATATTCCCAGCGACATAGTCGATCAAATACACCTTGTTCGACATGGTTGCGACAAAGTCTGTGTAGCTCCGTTTTCGGAAGAGTGTTTATAGAAGGAACTTGTGAAATTCAACTCAACCAACAAAGTCAAGGTCAAATCTCTCAATACTAAGATCTAAAGACTCGTTAAAACTACAAGAAATATTCAAGTGGTCATCTATCCTCCATCTAGATACACCAATCACCAGTGACTCAATTTTTGACAATGCCTGTAAAACACTACTAATCCAGGATCCCTCATCCTCAAGTGGAAGTGACGTCTTAAGACGAATCCTAATGCGGTAAGTCTGTATAGGTGCTTTGACAGCTGGCGATTATCGATAAGAGATGGCAGCTGGCGGGGTGGAATTTGGATTAATGGATGCGACAGATGATGAATGCGACGGCGGCTATTGTGTAGATGTTTAGGAGTATACTACGTGCAAACTACAATGCCTGATATGTTACAAACGCATGAGATGTTGGCTGGGGAGTTCACCCGGCCGGTTCCGGGTGAGTATAACTCTACAATCCCCAAATACGACTCAGAAGATGAATGGGAGTATGAATATGACGAGACCGAAACAGAGGTGAGTCCGTCGATCTATTCGTCACCATGCAGGAGGTAACTAATCATCCCAAGACATACTATGTAACTCTCGACCTATCGATTCCCGAATTCACAACACGCGACACCAAAAACATACACCAAGCCGGCCGCGGAGGTTATCTTGCTTCATGGATTTCGGAACCACCACCGGATACCCAAGGGTCATCGTCACAATATCGGTTTGCGGCGGAGGATCTTTCTGGATCGGATAGTGAGGCTATTGACTCTAGTTCCGACCGGGACGAAGGCGACGAGACAGGACGCAAAAGAGAGAAGAGTATAAAAGGTAAAGGCAAGGCGGTAGAAGGCGGCGAAGAAGAAGGCAAAGAGGATGAAGAAGAGCAGGAATTGCAGGTTTTGGAATTACATTCTGATAAGCCTATTGTTGCCTATCGCGGACGGATATTCGAATGCGCATGGGCTGAAAATACGGGGACGGAGTTGTTATTTTCCAAGGCGTCAGATCTCCCTTGTGTATCAAAACTTTCGTCCAATGTCGACCTCCTCGCGGCGTCTTCAGCGAGATTACTAGCTACGGAGAGGAAGATTCAACCACGCACGGCGACGAATTTACAGGCGATCAAAGAGGAACATGGCATTCGGGTGGCCTTTGGAAGGGATCTCAATGGGGAACGAAAGAAGCAGGCGGGGTTTTTAGAGAATCTTATGGCGTTGAAGAAGTTGAAAAGTGAGACGGATAAGGTTCCTGTGGTTGCGAGGGCACCGGCGAATAAGACGTTCCGCGATGATAGAGATCCCGGGTGGAAGCCAAGAAAGCGGAAAATCCGCGGGAAATTAGAAGGGGATATTGCGGGTGTTGTCGGTGTAGAAGTAACCAGCATGACTCCGTCCGGTGCCGGCGAGGAAGACTCTACGGGAAAGACAAAGGATATATTGTTTCAATCACCTTGGAACCCCACGGGGAATAACGGGCCGGTCCCATTCTTCTCAACTCCACAGTTCCGACCACGCAGAAAAAGACAGGAGATACTCACGGAAGAAGAGGAAGCAGAGAAACGCCGTAGACGAACGGATAAAGTAGATTTACCGGTGGAAAAGTCGGCGCGGGTGGCGTTGATTTCGGAGGACCATGGTGTTAGTGTGTCTAGTGGACCAGCGAGACGGGGAGAAAAAGTTACGAAGCCGGGAGAGAATAGTGATGCAGAAATGGAGGATGTTTAGATAGAGTATAAAAGTAATGCGTAATGATTTCCATAAGTTTAATCTACATACATACAAAGCTCGTGTAACCCGTGGGACTTGCCGATGATGGGGGGGTCTTTTTATCTGGGGTGTCGGGGAACCCCGCGGACCCACTTTTGTTTGGATTATGGAGGATTCGGGAGATAACGTTGGGTTTTGAATATAAGAGTGTCTTATCCTGGCGATCTATTTGGTTTTATATGACTTTGACGGTACATCTCTTTAACTCTTTTTTTTCATCTACATATAGTTTCAAACATGTCCAAGGCGCAAATCACATGCCATATTCTTGACACAGCGGCGGGGAAACCAGCTGCCGATGTCCCGGTTACACTTACGCCGGGACATCTTCCGGAATCAGTCTTTCATGGAGTAACCAACTCTGACGGACGAATTGCGGGGTGGAGTGGGGAATTGACGGAGGCTTTGGAAGGTGCTGGGGATAGATCGAGATGGACTTTGCGGTTTGATACGGAGAAGTATTTTGGGGAAGGCAAGGGGTTCTTTCCGGAGGTGGTGGTGGTTTTTGAGGTTATCAAGGGGGAGAAGTATCATGTGCCGGTTTTATTGTCACCTTTTGGATATTCTACTTATAGGGGTTCTTAGATGGATTGGTTTATTTTAATTTATGATGGGGTTTGGGATACTAGGACTATTTGCGATTTCGTTACGCGGACGCTAGCCGTTCTAAAGAGTGTATGTGTGGTATGTTGACCGGATATCCGGATGAGCGAGTGGCTTTATGCAGTGATGGTGAATGCAACAAAGGAAAGAAGAAAAAAAGAAAGAAAGAAAAAAACAAAGAAAAGACGAAAAAGAAAACTCCACGCTGGCTAAAAAAGGAATAAAACAAAGGAAAACAAAATCAAACTGATCAAATCAGTTACTGTGACACCTTCCGTCCTCTGGCAAACAATCTCGACAAGCCTCTCTTCTTACTAGCTTCACTCCCCGCCGAATCCGAACTACCCGGTCTCTCCCCCGCACTAGCCAAAGCAGCTAATTGTCCTAGATCAAGACTACTAGCTGTAGAAGCCCGAGGGTTCCCACCCATCTCATTCTCCATATCTCTTTCCATGGAATGACCAGAGGAGGTAGGGGAAATCACAAAGGGAGCGGCTGTGGGACCGACGGAGGGGAGAAGTCCGGCGTCAAGAGTAAATGAGGATGTAGAGATTCGGTTATGACGGAAGGTGGAGATTCTTTTCATTTGGGATTGAAAGGTGCGGCGGGTTCGGAGTTCGAAGAGGTGGTCGTTTTGGGTGGTGCCGAGGGTTGCGTTGGGGCCGATTTGGGCGCCGGGGTAGGGGAGGGTTGTGTTCCGGTCTAGAAGGGGAGGGTTAGATTTGGTTTGGTTTGGTTGGGAGGACTTTGAGATGGGAACTTACCACCGTTAAAGGGTTCGGGGAAACCGGTGTTGCGGTTTAGACGGGGAGAAGGAAGAGCGGACATTTTGAGGTTTGAGGATTATAGTATGCAAAGGTTGAAGAGATATAGTAAAGTTCAAGTGGATGTCAAGTCGTTGTTATAGATTATAGTGTATAAAGAACTATTCAACAAAGACAATTCTGATTAAAAGAGGCAAAGAATGAGATTCAAGAATCACACTCTCAATTAAGAAGTAATATATAAATAAGTAAAGTAGTATCAGTCGTTTACCAAAAAAGAACAAATCAAGTCAACCAGTCTATCCAGCGAACACCCTTTCCTTATATATTCCACCAGATTCACGATCCCTCCCTCCCTGACTAGCGGGCTTGTCAGTCAGACATCCAAGCTAAGCCAAGCCAACAAAGTCTGCGCCCCGACCACCAAAACTGCATGTCATCCTAATATTCGTCAAGTCCGATATTCCAACAAGGGTGGCGAAATCAAAGACAGGTATGGGGTTTGTGCATAGCTTTCGTGGATGAATGCTTGTTTGTGGTCCAGGAGAAGGGGGCGGCAAATGTGACCATTTAGTGGGTTATTTGGCCATGTTGGTGGGTGTTTTGGGTCGGCGGTTATGATGATGTTGTGTTTGTGACGGTTATATGTGCCGTAGCTATGTATGTTCCAAATCTAGACCGAGTCTGTAACCTTTCTCAACAGCCATATGCAGTATTCCGGTGACCATCTCCTGCTTCATTCTCTCAATCTGGCACCTACCACCAATCAGCATTACAGCGCATAAACCCTGTCACTCACCGTCTTCTCTCATCCATCGTACACTACGTATATTCTTCCTCTTCCTTCCCGTCCCTAGAATAGCCCCAACAAGGATCTCCACCCACTATGACCCACGTCAAGCGCCAACAAGACCTGGTAAGAACGTTGTTAAGAGAGAACCAGGGAAGCTGAAGTAACTTTTACGGAAGACGGCATCACGGCTATTCGGCATGACGATGGATTGTTGGGGATTTTTGGGATAGGAGGGATGTGGAGGAACTTGTGAAGATGGGGTAGAAACATTTGTGACTCTAGAGGTTTCTCCTCTTCTTTCTATCCAAAACACGGCGCAGTAACTATCATGTCATCTATAGCATGTCAGAAAAACAAGTCTACCTATAAAAGCCATGACATCTTCTAAGCCAGGGTCCTTTCGTCCCAGGCACCAATAATGTCCATCATGCTCAAAAACCAAAGCCACCTCCCTCATAAACCCGTCCGTCGATCCGTTCAATTCAAGATCCCGTGCATCCATAGCAAGCTTCTCAAATAACAAAGTGTCCATCCGTTTCATATATTCGTTGAGCTCGGCGAAGCCAGAGTGTCTGTACATACAATACACTCTATTGATCTTCCCTTTCCTCCCTTCCAGCATCATTTATTTCCTCAGCTATCCCGACCAAAGCGACCTCGCTAATCCCCAAATATCCTCGCTCTATCGCAGAAAGACCCGTGCCTTGCCTGTCATGCGGACTTCCTAAAAGGGGATTTTCTATCTCCAGTGGTAGGGTTATTTAACTTACCTGATGATGGTAGATTTGTGTTTCATCATCTTGTTTGTTGGTGGGGAGAAATTACATACGCGTGGATAACTTCGTTTTCGGTGTCAAGGTTATTCGGACAGTCGGATACCATACGATTGTCTTCTTTTTCGGGATTCTTCATAGTCATACTTACGTGCATATACATCCTCTCACAACGCCGTCCCGTAGTCACAGATCCTGTTGTATCCCACAGTATTAAAAAGACACCGGTCCTAATTCGGATCACCTGCATATGCAAGGCTCCCTACACTACATCTTTACCTCCCATTTTCATCATTACACAATACTAAACCGACCGATCAGTCTCCGTTGTCCGGCCGACATCTAGGGTTCCGAAGAGTATCATCCAACACCACAACCCTTGAATATCAACGCACGTCCCACCATTAGGGTCACCACCAAAAGCACAAGCCACCTCAAATAAACCAGGGTCTAAACCCTCATGCACATAATCCTCCAAAAACGGGCCCGGGAAATCCTCCAACCGATTTTTTCAACAGCCGCCGGAACGGAGTGCTCAAATATCGAAATACTGCCTTCGCCTTCAACAAGAAAAAGGAACCCCTTCCGGCCCGGTTAGCTCAATCGGTAGAGCGTGAGACTCTTAATCTCAAGGCTGCGGGTTCGACCCCCGCATTGGGCTCAATTCCCGATGCACCAGTTCAACTGGTATCATTCTTTTTTTGTCCTTTTTGATACTGCATGTCAGATGTCCATCACCACATTTTTTTGCCAAGACAGACATACACATACCCTAATACAACCCTAAACATAAGCTCCCTCCCACATCCGAGATATCTCGGAAAAGGGTCGTTGGAAATGTACGAATCGACTAGGGAAGGTACGAGAAGCGAAGGATGACATGTTAGTCAACTGTCATATCATGGTTGCACAAAACAATAAACGTCACGTCGTCATGGAAGTATTTGATTATGTAGATTTATTTGTTTTGAGACTACAATATATATATCTAGAGCCTTTACAAAAACATTACCACCACCACCTGTTATGTCAATTTGACAATTAATCGGGAATCACAAAATTAGGTTGAAGAAAGGAAGTGAGGAAGAAAAAAACACGGTAGATGACCCCATCTACTTGCGTTGCCAGAACTTCTTCTTGGCAGGGACACCACCGGCGGGAGTCACAGGAGTGAACTCAGCCTTGACGGTAGAACGTCTCTTAGCCCGTCTGTTAGTGCAGCAAGCAAAGAAGATGATAATACTACCGAACAAAAGGCAAATCTCCGCAATCAACGCCGTCCAAATAGCAGCGCTAAAGTAAGCGTTATCACTGTGATTGTCATCATTGACGTTACGACGAACGATGGCGAATAGGACAAAGTCGGAGATCAAGGCGACTCCGGCGATGATGAAGGTGGAGAGACCGAGGAATGAGGAGACGAGAGATCCGACCACCGTGTGCGCGGAAAGAGATAGGAGGAAGGTGATGAAGGAGAGGGCGGCGGCGACGGGGTGGAGGACCATTACGTTGGTGAGAGCCTTGGTGGTGGATTTCTCGTAGGATCCAAAGTCGACGGAGGTCAAGTCTTCGATGATCTTGGCGGGAGAGTATCCAATGGAACGCTTAGTGCAGAGGTCGGAGCCACTGATTTGGTTAGTTTACTGGCATGTTACAAGTGTGTAGGGAAATCAAAAACTTACTGAGATCCACCGTTAATAACACAGTATCCAAAGGACCCGAAAACAATAGAATCTCCATTATCATCGTCGGCCAAGTTAACAGTCATAAGACCCAATGAATTAGCCACCGGTGCAGAAACCGAGGTAACCACCAAGAAAACAAAGGCGGCCAGGAAAAGGAACGAGCCCAGATGGTTGATGATCTTGAAGGACATGTTGACGAGTATACTTGAACAAATGGAGAAGAGAAAAGAAAAAAAGGCTCGAAGGAGTTGCTGGTTTGGGAACTGGCGAGGGGGCGTTATATGGCTAGTGGATGGTTTGACGGGAACAGCTGAGGACGGGGGTGTCTGTCTGTTGTGCCGTGTTGGATTGGAGGATTTGAATTGGGTTCTTTCTTTGTGGGACGTGATATAATTGGAAGTGATGGGCGAGGCCTAAGGCGAGGGAGTGGTATGATGTAATGAATGAGTGGATGCAAACGAATAGTTGGAATGAATGAACAAATGAATGAATGAATGACTTGATGGATGCAAAATGATGAGGCTGATGAGACTGGAGAGGAAACGATTTACAAGATACATTTGACGACATCCCCTTCCGATATATATACCCAACAATCCGGCTTCACTCTGTCCATTTCATTTCTCCCAATTCGCCTCCTCAAAACCCAAACCCACTAACAAATATATCCATACACATGTGAATCAACGTACTCCGCGTATCGATATTTCCGTGCCCCCCACCCCTCAAGTTCAAGGCACGGACAATCCTAATTCTGACCCAAAAAACCTTTCTACCATGTGAACCTGTCAGTCAGTCCCCAAAACAACCCAAGCTGAGCTAAGCGGCCCCGCCAGACCCAACTTAAAATACACCATTGGCATCTAGGGATTTTTCCTTAGTTAGTTAGTCTTTTGGCAGGTTTCACAGCTGCGTTTGGTTGGGCGTGAAGGAAGGGATTCCCAGCCTCTGGATTTTAGGGTGGTTATGCATAATTTTGGCGTTGTGGTGGAGTTGGACTTTTGATTGGGAGGGAGCTTGGAAGCTAGTTCCACGTTATTTTCTGTCTGGTTGCGTTGAATGCTCTTCTGTATCGGTATTCGTCGTATCGTCGACTCTGTATCTTAATATGTTCCAAACCCCTGGAAATCACCACCCCATCATCATCGTCGCCTCCATAATATCTCGTCCCACGATCCCTGTCCCACCAAAACTAGTCCCTCCGTCTATCCGTCGTCTGGCTGTCTACTCCTCCTTCTCCTTAGCTTCCTGTACAGCATGACGACTTTCTTCACCAGACTCTCCTCTCAACTTATCCACCATTTCCCTTTTCTCGTTGTCTTCTACTACCTGTGTCCAGAAGGTAGCGTCTTCAACTTCCCGTTCTGTCCCCCGTAGATACATCTCAGGGTCAACAGCACGAGTCCGCCCATTCTCTCCCGCAGAAGTCGTGACGCCGCCGTCATGTTGTGCGGGTGTCTCGGGTGTAATGTGGTCTGAGAAGCGAGGTTGTACCGTCTGTGAATATTTCGTCGTGGCGTATTTGACTGCCCGTTCAATAGTTTGCGTTGCCCTGTAGTTCCTATTTTCTTCCCATTCGCTTGGAATAGGTCTATCTTTTTCACTTAGCCAGATTTCATCTGGCCCGGGATCATGTGGGTTTTCGGGGACGTCCGAGGGGGTTTGTAGGGGCATTTCTTGGGATTCCCGTAGAGTGCGCCAGAGACCGCGGGCAGAAGCAGGTAACTCGTAGGCATCGTTTCGGTCTTTTTCTCGCCCCTCCCAGATCATCTTTACTGTGACGTCCTGCGGTTCTTCCATCTCGGCATCTAGTCGATCCCAGGTTGCTAGACCTTCTTGACGGATATTCAAGGGAATTGAAGCCTTTAACATTTCAATAACCGATCCCTTCCGGTAATGATGAGCCGGCCAAGACCCGTAATACCGGCTTCTTGAAATCGTAGATAAATGGTCATACTGTGGCGAAGGGAAGATGTGTACCGTGAATTGTCTCCGCGATTCATTAGGTAACGCCGTAGATTTCTGAGGAAGGGGAATCCCAGATGACGTGTGCCTTTTAACAACATGATCGGGTGTCGTCGGCATGACCGTCGGCGACGGCGTCAACGGAGACTGCGTGATAGTACGTGTGATTTCGTAACTAAGTGGGCTCAACTCAACAAGTCTCTGTGCATCCGTTTCACTTTCCATGACGGAAATGAAGGACGCGGGGTTATGCTAGTCGGTGTTAATTTTGGAAACTATTGTTCGTGGAGATGGAACTTACCGGGAGTTTCTTAAATACCTCCACCGCAACATGTTTCTTAATCGCCTGGAGAGCTGCCCGGCGCTCAGCGAAACTAGCGGGCACCGGACTTACTTTGATAAAGAGGCTTCGTGGGGCTAATACATCGGCCATTTTGACCTTGTTCCCACGGAGCGACGCCATGGTGGATGTATCCTTTTCTTAATTCACAATCTTTACGCTCTCAATTGACTTGGAGGTGCATTAACCGCCTACATTCACAAATTCAAGTGGGGCCTCTGTTAGGGTTATTGAAACCAAGATCAACCAACATGATGATGAACAAAACCTCACTTGCGTCATCTCTTTAGCTCAAATCAATCCCTTGTCGAATTCACAAGCTATGAATCGTGCCGAGGCCGGGTTAAGACTATTCCGATGCGGAACCTTAGCGGCTGGTTATAGAGCCTAGGCCACTATAGCGGTAGCTCGTTTTAGTAGCTACTCGATCGAATCGGGACTTTCACATGCGAGTGCGATGGATTTAGAGACACGGCCAGGAATGTCTCCAACGTGGGGAGTCACGGGACGATAATGGTTGTGCCGGTATAAGTATCGTAGATTGTAGCATTAAAGATTTATATTTTCTTTCGTCAAGTATCATATTTATCACATTCTAAATACATCAAAATGTCTCTCAAGAACGGTACGTCCCAATTAACCATCCTATTAACCCCCCACTAACACCCACAGACGCCTTTCCATCCTCCGTCGCCTTCGACACCATCAACACCGCTCTCCAAAGTTCTCCCGAAACTCTCAAATCCGCCATAAAATCCACAAACGCCTTATTCGCATTCACTCTCAAGAACAAGGCCGGCGAGACGGCCGTTTGGCATATTGACCTCAAAAAGACCGGGAAGGTGGGTACCGGGCCCGGCCAGAACCCCACCGTGTCAATGTCCCTCTCAGAGGAGAACTTTGGCAAATTGGTCTCTGGGAAGGCGAATGCGCAGAAGCTTTTTATGGGGGGACAGTTGAAGATTAAGGGAGATGTTATGAAAGCGACTAAGATGGAGCCGATTTTGAAGAAGGCTAGGGTTGAGAGTAAGTTGTAGATGATATGGGTCTTGTGTGTTTATACATAGGTATTTTTATATCACGTCTTACTTTCATTTAAATGTCTTGATATCTGGGATGACATTCCTTGGTTTGGATATGTATCCTCGGCTACGCTATGTTGGCGTACCACCTGTACCCGTAGATCATGGATATCTGCAAGTTTTGGGAAGTTGGCAAGTCCCCATGGTTTCACGAGAGAGTGCGTGCATGTCCATAGAGACATGATGTGAATGAAATGGATCAGGGGGAGTGGGCCGTGAGAATGACCGAGTACGGGGACTTATCCTGCATATATTAACCCTTACGATGAGCCCTATCTAGAACAAGTCGCTATGTTGTTGGATTTTGGATTTAAACGAAGAGGACGAGAAGGCCATGGAAAATACAATGTGATGCTTCGTTTGAAGTACCCTCGACAACGAAACAACCCAAACAATCAAAGATATCCCACCGTTTATCACGAGTAAACCCCAACTTTGAACCCTCAACCCTCACGCCGCACGAACCCTCAGCACAAATTGTCCGCAAATTGCATAAAATCACCGTGTATTCAACCCGACCGCCCGCACCATCCACAAACCAAATAAAAAGAAAGCCGGTCGTCTTGATAATCCCACACAATCCGTTTGCCAAACCGGGATATCCACAAACAACCGACTCGAGTCCTGTTCAACCATCCGTCCGATTGATCGCCTATATCTACACTCACATACCAAGTGGCTCCACTGTTACTTTACATGTACCCACACGACACTTATTGACCTGCTTGACTGAGTAATCCATCGCGCTATAACCAATAGACCGAGGAGTGAAGGAGTTCGGACGATTTCCTGAGGGGTCTTTCTTTTCATCTTTTCTTGTTGACGCGATTTGTGTTGACCTACGACTTTGAATAACTTCCCAAGTACACGGAAACATACCCATCTACCTACCCAACAAACCACGCTACGCCACTGTACCGAACCGTCGTCCTCATCACCGGTCCTTCCAAGTCCTCGATCGATTCCTCGATCGATATCTCGACATCCACCACGTTTCACAACCATCCGAACTTGTCTAGTTATATTCAACCCCGCACTACATACGCGATTTCTTTTCAACTACCATGTCGTCGGCTATTTCGAAGCGTCAACAGGCACGGAATGAACGGGTTCTACAGGAACTTGTGACTTCGGTGCCTGGAAATAATGCGTGTGCTGATTGTGCCGCACCGAACCCATGTGTGTATACATTGATAAGTGGTTTTTAGAAGGATATTTGCTAACTTTTTTGTAGCCTGGGCTTCGTGGAGTGTATGTATTTTTGACGCAAGATCTACGACATGTGAACTAACAAGAATAGCTTGGTGTCTTCCTTTGTATGCGCTGTGGTGCTATCCATAGAAAACTAGGAACACACATCTCCAAGGTTAAGTCGTTGAGTATGGATACATGGTCTACCGAACAAGTCGAAGTAAGTAGTTTACTTCCTTACTCTCCAAACCCATCTAACATGTCCAGAACATGCGCAAAGTAGGAAACCGCGCTTCCAACCAAATCTACAACCCCGAAAACCTCAAACCTTCTGTCCCAATCGATGTAGACGAAGCCGACAGCGCAATGGAACGCTTCATCCGCCAAAAATACATGAACAACACTAGCAGCACCTCTGGCCAACGCAAAGGAACCACCAGAATAGAAGATGACATCCCGCCACCTCTCCCACCCAAAGGCCCCTCTAAATTCGGCATGCGTTCCGCCTCTTCCATATTCCCTTTGGGCTCCAAGAAGAAGCAGGCCCCGGAGCCACGCCTGGAGAATAAGCCGTCAAAGGTGTTTGGTGCGAGTGTCGGTGAGCAGGTGGATTCCGCGGACGATTTGGATGTTAAGTTGGGCAAGTTGAGGGATATGGGGTTTGCTGATGCTCAGAGGAATTTGGCAGTGTTGAAGTCGGTGAATTATAATGTTGATCGGGCGGTGGAAACTTTGGTGAGACTTGCAGATACGACGAGGGCTCCGACGGCTCCTGCGCAACAATTGAGGTCAACTCGGTCTTTGACTCCTCTTTCACCCACGGGTCAAACTCACCATGGTTTTGGTCTCTCTGTAGAGGGCCCTGCTCATCCACATACGCCTGCGTCCATAACATCAAGTAACCCCTTCGATACTCTCCCGGCTCCTCCGCAATCCTCCCAAAGCACCGGTACAATGCAAAACAAGAATCCCTACACAGCAACCGCCTCTACCAACCCCTTTGGTCCTAGTCAATCTATGAGTGACTTCGATCAGGCCTTCGCCAACATGGCCATCACCCAGAATGCTCAAGCTGCCCAGACAAGACCACTTTTTCCGAACCACACGGGTGGTGCTACGGGACAAGGGGCGGCTAATATGGAGGGTGTTTATGCCACGAATGTACCGCCGGTGCCGAGAACTCCTAGCCAGTTCTTGGGGTATAACGTTCCCCAAGCTACCGGATCGTCGGCATCGTTCTCTCAGCCAGGAACGCCTCTCAGCGCCCAGAACACGGGGTACAACCCGTTCTTCAACCAGGGACAACCGCAGATGCAACCCCAAGTCCAACCTCAATTCCAACAAGCACAATTCGCACCTACCCAGCCTCAGCAACAAAACCTCTCAGTAAACCCGCAATACGCCGCTCCGAATAACCCGTTTGCTCGGTCTCCCACGAGAATCCAGAGTCCTGCGTTGGGTCAGATCCCGGAGAGTAGACAGACTTTTTATACTGGACAGCAGGTTGTTGCGTCGCCGGGGGTTGTCGCTAGTAACCCGTTTTTCACACAGACTGTGCAACAGAGTCAGGGACCGGTGAGAAGTCAGACGGCGCCTTATGGGAGTTTTGGGGGGAATATGGGAGGGGGGTTGGGACAGGTGCCGGGGCAGTTTCAGCAGCAGCAGCAGCAACAGCAACAGCAATTCCAACCACAACAGCAGTTCCAACAACCACAGCCGCAGTTCCAACAACCACAGCAACAACAATTCCAACCACAATTCCAGCAGCAGCAGCAACAACAGCAACAGCAGCAATTCCAACAACCACAATACCAACAATACCAACAACCCCCCGCCACAAAAGACAACATCATGGCCCTCTACGCCTACCCCAATCTAGCCCCCCAACCAACGGGCATCCCGCCACCTCAAAACCTCACAATCCCCACTACACAAACACGTTCTGTGTCCTCCCCTATAACTGGTTCTCGCAACCCATTCGCCGCCATGACATCACCTGTTAGTCCGGCAACTAGTGCCCAGGGACAACCAGTGGTAACCGGGAAAGCGGGAAGTCGTGAGAGTATTGCGTTGCGGGGTGACATGGCTTGGAATAATGGGAGACATAGTCCTGATGCTTTTGCGGGTTTAAGTGCGGGGCAGTAAGAGATAGATAGATCTGTAGATAAAATTTGTTTTTTAGAGACTTTGTATTGGTGACTTTGGTGATAATGGTGGTTCTGTTTGAAAGTTTGCCGGGTTTTGAGGTGCATATATGATGTCTGATATGACCCTCCCCTTCCAATAACCACGCACGTCCGATATGGTCTAGCGGTTAGGATTCCTCGTTTTCACCGAGGCGGCCGGGGTTCGACTCCCCGTATCGGAGCATTTCTAACCGTGGTTATTCATCTTTTTGGTTTTGTTTGATCTTCATGACCTTTTTTTTACTGTGAGTTTAAGTCTCCCACTTTTTGTTTCTCAAATGTAGACATTTCAACAAAACCATTGCAACTTCTTTGTCGAGGAAGTCAACCACAAGGGTTAGGGTCATTTTCTTATCGGATCAAGACGATAAGGAATTTTCGTTACGGTTGGTTTCGTCTGGATGCGACGATGGTTCTTGGTGGGGTTCTGGTTGTGAAGTCTTAAACAAATTGCGATTTATTCTCTTATTCTGGGTATATTGGCTGTTTCCTGTCTATATCTCTCCCTCCCTACAAACCCTCATTTCTCTACAAAAGCCACACAAAAACATATCACCTTGGCCCACCCATCATGGTCCAAGGCAAAGGCAGCATCAAAAAGACCACCGGTCTACACACCAAAAAAGTCAACAAGGCAACCAAGAAAGGCGCCACCACAAAAACCAGCAAGCCCAAGAAAATGAAGACATCCCACGACAAGCTGCAGCGGAAATTTGCAGGGTCGTTGGTCGCCAAGACGGAGAAGTTATTAGGCGAGCGGGCGGGACATTTGGAGATGATTGGGTTGGGAAAGAAGACAAAGAGGGAGGATAGAGTTAATGCGCGCGGTGGAACTAAGAAGTTTGGATAGATTTTTGGCGAGGTTTTTTAATAATTCAATTTTGTTCGCGGAGACGCATCCCTTCGACTAGCTCGGAGCCTTCTAGGCCGTCTTTTTTACTTGAGATGCGTGCGCGGACGAGGCGGGCTATGGCGTTGTCTGTTTTGACATCGAGGGTTTCTAACCGTTTGGCAAGGTCGCGTTTAAGGTCCCAATTGGCGCGTTTGGGTGCGAGTGTGAAGAGGTCGACGTCCTCCTTTGCTGTGGCTTCGGCGGCGATGGTTTGCACCTGTGCTTCTATTTGTTCGGCGCGCGACTCGAGGGTTTCGGCGTTCTCGTTCGGGGCGTTCTCGAAGCCGAGGCGGGGAGCGCGGGTCTCGGGGTCGTAGTTGCGGCCGGAGAGGTGGAGGGTTGTCACATCGGGGGGGGATTCTTTTGGAGATGGCGAGGCGTCGGCGTGTGGGGTTGGGGGTTCTTGGGGGGAGACGTCTTCGTCGGTGGGGACCTTCCGTTTTAGAGAGCGGAGTTGGGCGAGGCGGGCTTTGCGGGCGTCGGAGGCGGCGCCGAGGTTGGAGGACATTTTGGATGGGTGGGGTTCGATGATGATGGATGGATGAATGGCGAGGCTGTGGTGGTTTTTGGGAAGTGTAGTATGTACCCCTGTTATCTATGGTGATCCTCAGCCTTGTTAAAATTTTGACCCACATGGGTGATGGTTGTACAAAGTTTGTCCATGAATGAGTGTATGCAGGTGTATATGTACAGTGATGCTTTGACGTGGTACTTACTGAGGGGTCTTCTTGTCTATAAAATGGGGGTGTTTAGACCGAATGTTTCTCTTACGAAGGTGGCGCCTGCCCGGTGGGTAGCTAGGAGGGTACAGTGTCGACGATCGTCAAGTTCCATTTCTACCACTTCACAGAATGACACAATGGCTCAATATCCGGCCACAGTGACCCGACCGGGATCATTTACGGGGACCTCGAGTAGTACGCTTCTACCACGGAATGCCGACGGCCAGCGGAATTTACAGATTAAGTTGAAAAACGGGATGACAAAGATAGTTCCCTTTTTCGACTTTAGCGAATGGACGTATCTACGACATACAGTATCCTCGACGACGGAGAAGAACCGACTTTCCCGAATCCATCGTGGTTGGAAGACGAATTGTCGGGAACTAGAACGTGGGGATTTCCGTACGCAATACCAGTTTACATCGACTCGCCAGTTGGAAAGCTGTACGGATGCCGATGAAATGGCGCGGTTATGGGCATTATGGGATCTGGAAGGGTGTATTTCCAAGGGCGAGGCACCGGCGTATTTCAAGGACTTATCGTCCGTTTTTAGACCGTTGGTGTTGAGTTTGATGATTAAGGAGCGGGTATTGGGAGTCATGTTCCTTGAGGCTGTTACCCGGGGAGAATGGAAACCTCCGGGGTTTGTGGCGGCGGATGTTTTACGGTTGGCGATTTCGGAGATGAAGGGGTTGACGGATCCTTTGAAGCAGGAGAGTTTGGCGAATTATTATGCGGATATCTTCATGGCGTTGGTGGATAGGTGTGGGGCGACGTATGCACCGTGGCGACAAAATGATTTCTTCAGTTTGTTGAAGTTTGCTAGTATTGGGAAGGTTCATGAGCTTCATAACTTCCTGGTGGAGAGTAAGATGTTTTTACATTCCTTCACACTGGCACAATTTGCATATCGCTTTTCGTTGGATACACAGTATAAACCACAAGCTATGCGGATAGTTTATGAGGTCTTTGTCAATGAGGATATCAAGAAGGATGAGATTTGGGAACAGGTTATTACGACGTTACTTGCGCCCCTGGCGAATTCTAAAGCGGGTGATGGCGGCGGTGATGTTGCTCAACGGACGTGGAGTACACTTATCCCCGTTGGATTCCAACCAAATCTCATCCATTTCACTGCCTTGATTCGGTATCTTATATGGCATGAACAGATGGATATGGCCTGGCAAGTATTTGAGATTGTCTCTGAGAGCGAACTTGTCCCCGACAGTGTCTTCTTCAACACGCTTCTCGACGGTGCGTCTCGGAACTCGAATGTAGAAGATCTCATACGAACTCTCGGGTTAATCTCTTCCACACAGACCGGCAGCGCGGCGATTTGGAATACCGTTTTACATAGTATTGGGTCTTTTGCGAGTAACGAGGCTTTCCAGGCGAAAATGTCTTATCCGCGGGTTATCCCGTTGTTTCAACCTTGTATTCGGATCTACTCCAAGGTGTTTGAGATGGACGGGTTAATGGGTCTTTTCCCTCCTTCTGCGCCGGCTTTGCCTGCTGCGACTGATGGGTGGAGATTCTCTGAGACAGTTGCCTTGGTTGAAGGGTTTTTACCTGGGGATGATGTACCTAAGGAGACACCTACGTCTATGACATATGTCAGGATGATTCATGCGTATCTGAGAAACGTCCAGTCTGCGGGGGAAATCATGCAGTTTTATCGGCATTTCATGGGGTTGTACATGAGTGGTGATGAAGTCACTAGGAAGATTGTCACGGGACAGAAAAGTATGGTACACGATTTATGTATGAAAGCCCTAACTCAATGGCCTCATACCATCCATGAGATCGTGGGTATCTTTAACGATATGATGACTGGCCACAACGTCGCCAGTGAGATTGTCCAAGAAGGTTCCTCCGACCTCCCATCAACAGACGTCCCTCTCTCCCCTCAAGATGCTCCAACATCGCCAATCTACAAATTCAAACCGATACCTCCAAAACCATCAATCTATTCCTGGAACATCCTTCTCCACGCCTGGATAACCCAACGAGCCGGTCCCCCAACGGCAATCACCCCGCTCATGGAACGTTATCGTGTCGAACCAACCCTCGTAACCTGGAATACCTTACTAGCCGGATACGCCCGAATGAACATGTTAAACCAAGTTCTGACGACGCTCAAAGGCGTCCGGAAGGCGAATCTCCGTCCGGACAAGTGGACAATGCGCGCTTTAGGACCGCAGATGAGCATCAAGAACGGCAAGTTATGGGTGGAAATCATGAAGGAGGTTCGCGAATGGGATGAGCAAAGTCAGGGGGGAAATAGTTAATATATTGTGTCGCTAGTCCATTACTTTGCCAAGATTGCCTCGTAAAAGGCCGCCAATCCGGAAATTCCTGCTGCAACAATCATGCTCTGCCAGCCGCCGTAAACTCCATTGTGAACGGTAGCCACGGACTTGGCGGGAAGGTAGCCACCAAGGTCGACTCCTCTGTTGAAAACCAAGAAGACCAAGAGAGCCTTGGCAATGCTGAAGGCCAAGGGGTCAAAGGTGTATCTGACACGGTTCTTCTTGGCCGGCGCAGTAGCGGACAAGTTGAACATGTAGGAAATAACCATGGGTCCCAGAACGGTAGTGAGAAGCCAAACTAGGAATGGGCTCCAGAATGAGCAGGCGGTCAGGTCCTTTAAGTTGGGTAGGACAACAGGGACGGCAGGCAAGGAAATTTGCTCAACGGCTGGGACGGTGAACCAAAGAGTATCCGGCAGAATGACCCTCCGCAACCACCAAGCCTCCAAAGAAGCCGCCACAACCATAATGGCCGAAACGGAAGACAAGGCCTCCCTCGTCCCATTAGTAACCTCTGCCACAACACTCTCCTGCACCGCAACAACACCGTCGCTAACCATCTCCCTACTCAACTTAACCGCCTTAGTCACACTAGCCGGTGTAGTAGGCAGCGCATTACGCGTCTGGTTAGCCAACGCGAGCATACGCGCGGGAGTAATCGAGCTCAGAGGGGTAGCATGGGGGGTAGACCAAGCGCCTGCGGGGGTATTGGCGGGGGTTCCTACGGCGGAGGAAGCAACGGGGACATCGGGACGGCCACGGCGGCGAGGCACGGGGGTTTCGGGGGTAGGTTCCTTTTTGAGAGGGGAGGAGGAGCCGGTGGCGCGGGCGCGGGACGCCCAGAAGTAGGCGAGGCGGGGGTGGTTGGCGAGCGCGGAGGCGTGGCTTAGGATGTGGTTGTCTAGAAGGACTTCGAGATCTGGTTTTAAGAGATGGTCGAAACTGGGGGGGTGGTTAGTGGCTTGAAGGTATCGGGGATTCGGGGCGGGGGACTTACTCATCTAGATCAAGGACATAAGCCAGGTCGGCCAAGTCACCCTTTCTCTGGGCGTGCATCCACGCATTCGATGACATTCTGGGGATATTAATGATATCTGGAATAATTGATATGGTAGGTATAAATTAAAAATAGCCAAGTCAATTCTGTACGCGACAATGAAGCATAAAATAGTATATCATACTAACCAAAAAAAAAAAAAAAGAAAAAAAAAGAAAAAAAAAAAAAAAAAACGACCCGTTACTCGATGAAAAAAAAAATTACCCACTT